>JAOPSE010000041.1:456502-562769 GCA_029449295.1 Zea luxurians | reverse complement strand
ACCAGTGTCCAAACTTCATTTCGCTTGAAGTTGTTGAGCTATTCCTGCATGGCCAACACCCAGTCCGGATCTAGCAAGGCCTCTTCTACCCTGAAAGGCTCAATAGAAGAGACAAAAGAGTAATGTTCACAAAAATTAGCCAATCTAGAGCGAGTGGTTACTCCCTTGCTAATGTCACCCAAAATCTGGTCGACAGGATGATTCCTTTGAATCGTCGCTCGAACTTGAGTTGGAGGGGCTCGTGGTACTTCTTCCTCCTCATCTTGGACATCCTGTGCTCCCCCTTGATCACACGCCTTTTCTTGAGGAACCTGTTCGTCATCTTGATTGGGGGGTGCACCGTCGTTGAGGAAAAAGGTTGATCTTGCTCCTTGTGTTCTTGTGGTCGCACGTCTCCAATTGCCATGGTACAAATTGCGTCTGTTGGAACATCATCCTCATCTACATCATCAAGATCAACTTGCTCTCTTTGAGAGCCATTAGTCTCATCAAATACAACATCGCTAGAGACTTCAACCAAACCCGATGATTTGTTGAAGACTCTATACCCTTTGTATTTGAGTCATAATCTAACAAAAACCCTTCTATAGCTTTGGGAGCAAATTTTGAATTCCTACCTTTCTTCACTAGAATGTAGCATTTACTCCTAAAAACTCGAAAATACGAAACGTTGGGTTTGTTACCGGTTAGTAGCTCATATGACGTCTTCTTGAGGAGGCGATGAAGGTAGACCCGGTTTATGGCGTGGCAAGCTGTGTTCACAGCTTCCGACCAAAACCGCTCAGGCGTCTTGAATTCTCCAAGCATCGTCCTCGCCATGTCTATAAGCGTCCTGTTCTTCCTCTCTACCACACCATTTTGCTGTGGTGTAGGGAGCAGAGAACTTGTGCTTGATTCCTTCCTCAAGGTACTCCTCCACTTGAAGGTTCTTGAATTCGGACCCGTTGTCGCTTCTAATCTTTTCACCTTGAGCTCAAATTCGTTTTGAGCTCGCCTTAGAAAGCGCTTGAGGGTCCCTTGGGTTTCTGATTTATGCTGCAAAAAGAATACCCAAGTGAAGCGGGAAAAATCATCAACAATAACAAGACCATACTTACTTCCCCTGATGCTAAGGTAGGCGACGGGTCCGAAGAGGTCCATATGCAATAGCTCCAGAGGTCTTGATGTAGTCATCACATTCTTGATGTGATGAGCACTTCCCACTTGTTTTCCTACTTGACAAGCTACACAAGGTCTATCTTTTTCGAAAGTTACATTTGTTAGACCTAACACATGTTCTCCCTTTAGAAGCTTGTGAAGGTTCTTCATCCCCACATGTGCTAGACGGCGATGCCACAACCACCCATGCTAGTTTTAGCGATTAACCATGCATCTAGATCGGCCTCCTCCTTCGAAAAATCAACTAAATAGAATTTACCGTCTAGTACACCCTTAAAAGCTAATGAACCATCACTCCTTCTAAAGACAGACACATCTACGTTTGTAAATAAACAATTGTAACCCATATTACATAATTGACTAACGGACAACAAGTTATATCCGAGCGATTCTACTAAAAACACATTAGAAATGGAATGCTCAGAAGAAATAGCTATTTTTCCTAGTCCTTTAACCTTGCCTTGATTCCCGTCACCGAATATGATTGAGTCTTAGGAATCTTTGTTCTTGACATAGGAGGTGAACATCTTCTTCTCCCCCGTCATGTGGTTTGTGCATCCGCTGTCGATAATCCAGCTTGAGCCCCCGGATGCATAAACCTGCAAGGCAAATTAGGCTTGGGTTTTAGGTACCCAACTCTTGTTGGGTCCTACAAGGTTAGTAGCAATAGCCTTAGGGACCCAAATGCAAGTTTTATCTCCCTTGCATTTTGCTCCCAATTTCCTAGCAACCACTTTCTTATTTTTACATGAAAGTACAAAATCAGTGTTGCAGGCATGAAAAACAGTAGCAGATTTATTTTGCATTTTCTTAGGTGCATGATGAACAACATTGTTCCTAGACATGTTTCTACCATGCACAAAGGAAGAACTTGAACCAACCATGGCATGTGAATCATAAGCATTAAACTCCTATGATGAGCATTCCTAGAATATTTCCTATCATGATACAAGAAAGCATGATTTTTATGAGCACTATTAGCCATAGGGGCCTTCCCTTTCTCCTTGGCGGAGATGGAAGCCTTATGACTTGTTAAGTTCTTAGCTTCCCTTCGAAAGCCAAGCCCATCCTTAATAGAGGGGTGTCTACCACTAGTGTAGCATCCCTTGCAAATTTTAGTTTATCAAAATTATTTTTGCTAGTCTTAAGTTGGGCATTAGGACTAGCTACTTCATCATTTAATTTAGAAATGGAAATTAAATGTTCATTGCAAGCATCAACATTAAAATCCTTACACTTATTGCAAATTACTACATGTTCCACATGAGAACTAGTCTTATTTGCTTCTAGTAATTTAGCGTATAGAGTATTTCCTCGGGCGTCATCTTGGTGTACCTAGGATTTTCACGTATAGAGTTTACAAGATGAGGATCAAGGACGGTGAAGGACCTTAGCATAAGCCGGACGACGTCGTGGTCCGTCCATCTCATGCTTCCATAGCTACTTATTTTGTTGACCAGGGTCTTGAGCTTGTTGTATGTTTGGGTTGGCTCCTCCCCCCTGATCATTGCAAACCTTCCTAGTTCGCCCTCCACCAACTCCATCTTGGTGAGCATGGTGACATCATTCCCCTCATGCGAAATCTTGAGGGTGTCCCAAATCTGCTTGGCGTTATCCAAGCCGCTCACCTTATGGTATTCTTCCCTGCACAAGGATGCTAAAAGAACAGTGGTAGCTTGTGCATTTTTGTGAATTTGTTCATTGATAAACATGGGATTATCTGTACTATCAAATTGCATTCCATTCTCTACTATCTCCCATATACTTGGATGAAGAGAGAACAAGTGGCTACGCATTTTGTGACTCCAAAATCCGTAGTCCTCTCCATCAAAGTGTGGAGGTTTGCCAAGAGGAATGGAAAGCAAATGTGCATTTGAATTATGCAGAATACGAGAATAATCAAAAGAAAAGTTTGAGTTGACCATTTTCTTTTTCTCGTAGTCGTCGTCGTCTCTTTGGGAAGAAGACTCGTCGTTGTCGTAGTAGACTATCTTCTTGATGCGCCTCTTCTTCTTCCGTCTTTCTTTTTGTGACTCGAGCCAGAGTCGGTGGGCTTATCGTCTCTTGGCTCGTTGAAGGTGGACTCCTTCTCCTTATTATCGACCACCATCCTCTTTCCCTTAGGATCCATCTCTTCGGGCGATTAGTCCCTTTCGTGAAGAGAACGGCTCCGATACCAATTGAGAGCACCTAGAGGGGGGGTGAATAGGTGATCCTGTAAAAACTTGAAACTTAAAGCCACAAGCTTGATTAAGTGTTAGAGCAATAAAGCCAAGTGGCTCGAGAGGAGTTCTTGCTAAACACGATAACCACAAAGAAATCAACACAGAGAGGCACAGTGGTTTATCCCGTGGTTCGGCCAAGTTCAACACTTGCCTACTCCACGTTGTGGCATCCCAACGGACGAGGGTTGCACTTAACCCCTCTCAAGTGATCCAAAGATCAACTTGAATACCATGGTGTTTTTGCTTTCATTTACTATCTCCCGTTCACGAGGAATCTCCACAACTTGGAGCCTCTCGCCCTTACAAATGATGATCACAAAGAAACACGGAAGTAAGGGAGGGAGAGCAACGCACACAAGACACAAAATTAGAGCACAAACACGCACACAAGTCACAACTTGAGCTCGCAACACAACTCGAAGAGTTCTCTACTCAAATGGAGCTCTAGTTGCTATCACAAAGAATCAAATGCGTGGAAATGGAGTCTTGGTGCTTAGAGTTGATCAAAGAATGCTTGGTGTACTCCTCCATGCGCCTATGGGTCCCTTTTATAGCCCCAGGCAGCTAGGAGCCGTTGGAAGCAATCCAGGAAAACAAATCTTGCCTTCTGTCGGGTGGCGCACCGGACAGTTCGGTGCACCACCGGACATACCTGTTCACTATCCGGTGCAGATTGCTTTCCTAAATTGGCGCATCCGACCGTTGAAGATTTGGAGCCGTTGGCGCACCGGACACTGTCCGGTGCACACCGGATAGTCCGGTGCCCCATCTGACCATTGGCTCAGCCACGCGTCACGCGTGGATTGCGCGGCCGACCGTTGGCCTGGCCGACCGTTGGCTCACCGGATAGTCCGGTGCCTCACCGGACAGTCCGGTGAATTATAGTCGTACGGTGTTGACTTGGTTCCCGAGAGCGGCGACTTCGCCGCAGACGACTTACCGGACAGTCCGGTGCACCACCGAACAGTCCGGTGATTTATAGTCGTACGCCACCGTCGAGACCCGAGAGCAGGTTGTTCATCGGGACTGGTCCTGGCGCACCGGACACTGTCCGGTGCACCACCGGACAGTCTGGTGCACCCAGACTGAGCAGCCTTTTGGCTGAACACAGCCAACTTATCTTCAAGGCGATTTCTCCTGTTTCTAGCACTTAGACACAATACATTAGTCTTCAAAACAATGTACTAAGTCTAGAAACATACCTTTAATCTTGATTTGCACTTCTAGAGTCTTTGGCACAAATATTACTCAAAGCATTTTTGTGTGGAGCACTTAATCACCAAAATCTTATAGAAATGGCCCAAGGGCACATTTCCCTTTCAACCTCGTGTCAGATTGGTAAGTCTTGTTAGGTCGTGTTATGTGCTTCTCTTGTCTAGCTAAAAAATGTTTTAATTATTCAACACTTTTTACAAAAAAATGTTGTCTGTTCTGCTCATGAAAAGACCCCACTCCAAACAACCTTTTGGTTAGCAAGTAAAACCTTAAAAAAATTGTTGTTTGGTGTCTAGTTGTACAAACCCTATCAAGGCCATGTTTCTTTCCATAGATCCTATCCCGAATCTTTAGAGCTTTTCTGCTGCTCAACCTAGCAGATCTTGTTTTCCTACCTCTCCTTTGTACGAATCTGGTAATCATTTTCCTTGTGAATCATGTTGTGGCCTTATCATCCAAATCTCCGGATCCTTTAATGATTCTGCCCTATTATCTGGTTATCTGCTATAACCCGTTCTCAAGTATCAGATGTTCATCTTGCCTAAATCTCTCATTTCTGGTCAATCTCATGCTTTTCCTCCAAGAATCATGACGTCGTTTTATCGATTCTTATCTATAAATGGTGTATCCATTGGGTTCAATGGATTTCATTGTTGTCCTCGGTTCTCTCATGTCTCTAAAAGCTCGACAATCTATTTTGATCTCATGGTTGGTTCCTCCTCATATCAAATATCATACTAGTCTCTTGCCTGATAATCTCCATGTTGATCATAAAATAGTTCCCAAAGTTGAAGAAGATTCTCATGCGTTGCTCTTTTTGCCAAAAAAAGTTTCAACTCCTGTCCTAATCTTATTTTTCAAGCCACACCCTCATGGGCTCCATCTATTTGTGTCACGTGGATTTCTCATTGGTTATGTTTAGTAATGGTGTTGTGACTAAACGACTGATGGTGCCGCGACGACACCGAGAGCCTCCTGTGGGCGCGCAAACATGGTTGAGCTACTCGGCACGTGCTGGTATCATGGTTAATAGTCGTGATCCATTATGGAACTACACCGATGTGTTATCTTTTGTGGACATTCTCTCTGAATGATCGCTGCATTTTGTCTCAATATGTCGCGATATTCTATCCAAATCTATCTCTAGTATCTTGTTAGATACCCTCTCATGAATTTGCATCTATCATCAGTCTGGGAGTTACATGCTTCCCCACCCATAAAGATCCTCATCCGAATCTCGGGACGAGATTCTTTTAAGGGGGGAAGGTTGTGACACCCCAGGTGTCAGTTTCGTGTTATGTCGGGAGATTTATCCTAATCTCAGATGCTCAGTGAAAATTTCTATTCCCGCTCGCGTATGTCTCTGATTATCCAGACTTTTCATTCACATCTCACCAAATCTGAAGTTAATCAGTCTCACAGAAGGCCGAATTTAGAGCCTATTAAAACTTTTAATTCTTAGCACGAATGCAAACTTGATAATCAATCTCAATTTGTAAGTCTTGTCTAAAGCTCATTTAATCAAACGCTCGATAGTTTCTAGTCAAGCAGTGTCCGAATCTAATTCCTCGAACCTTGATCTATGTCTGACTATTTGATCTATGTCTGACAGCCCATCTTTGGGCACATTTTTCCCCAAATTTTTCATGAGACCATGGTTTATTCCCTATAGCAAAGTTGTTCTCCTTACATAGCTTTACAAACTGGATGTGTTGATCTAGGGCAAAATCTTCATAATTTGGAAGATATAGTGCTTCAAAGTTGAGCCAATTTACTGAAATTCAGACTTAACACATGGAGCCCAAATGTGGCGTTTTGCAATTAGGCCCAAAACTTAGGGTTTCATTGCAAATCTCCAAATATGTGAACCATATGACCTAAGGTACCCTAATTTCATGGTTTTTGCACATAGGTCCAAAAATATGCACATTTTGCATATAACACCTTAGGGTTTCAATCTAGGGTTTTCTAGGGGTCTATTTAGGGTTTTTGGTGCTTCTAGGGTTTGGATGCTACTTAAGTCCATCCATGGTGAGATTTTATGATTATTTCAACTAAGTTTTGAAGTTTTCTCGGTTAAACTTTGGTTACTCTTCTGAGTCCAGTTTAGGGTTAAGTACCCTAGTCTAGGGTTTTACCCACAACCAGTCATACCCACACAACTTGTTTGAAATTTTTGCCTAGTGAATGCACTCTAGGTGTAACAAACACATGATATGCCAATGCTTATGATGTCATGCTCAAGTTTTAGTGGCAGTAACACTAGGGGTGTTACATTATCCCTTAAATCCGGGTGACAAAAGTGGTATTAGAGGAAATGTTGGCTGTAGGACGAAACCTAGTTAGAAATGGGCAAAACCCTTACCTACTTACCTTACTCTGATTCTTTCTACACTTATCTTGATCATGTCTCACCTTTTGCTGTTATACTCTGATTAATCTTATCTTTTCTATGCTAAGACAAGATGGATTTCACACCTTGGAATCCTACATTTATGACCTTTTTTAAGAGATAGGGGACCTAAGACAAAATTGAAACTATTTTCTCTATTTAAAAATATTGGTTGATTATTCTGATGATAAATGCCTGATTTGCTTCTTTGATTGATTGAAATATTATAGAAGGACATCTTAGCATGTACCCACCATAAGGTAATGTATTAGCTTTAGTAGGTAACACACTAATCTACTTAACTAATAAATCCCCCAAACTAACATGATTCGTAATTACTTGCCTTGTCTACAATTCTTTCTTACCATATGTTTCTAACTTAGATGGTCAATACCAGGAAGGGTGGTGGAATTGATCTACCCCCAATCGACACAATCGGAGGATACTTAGACAACAACAACAAGCAGAGATGAATCCTCCAAACCCTCCACCAGCCGGGGCTAATCCAGCAGTTGCAGCCTAGATGCGGATAATGCAACAGATGGCAGATACTATGGCAGATATGTACTCGCAGATGCGACAGGAACGCCAAGAGATGTGCCAAGAGAGGGAGGAGATGCGCCAGGAGCGAAGGGTGCAACAGCAGCAAGCACCACCACCACCACCACCACCACCAGTTCCACCCCGGGACAAGCACCGATAGTTCAATTGCCACAAGCCATCGACGTTTGCCAGTCTCCGGATCCTCTGCAAGCTGATGATTGGCTAAATTCTATGGAGAAGATGTTGATTATTGCCTAATGCTCTGACTGGGAGAAGGTTCTTTATGCTTCTGGTCGTCTGACTGGTCCTACTGCTGATTGGTGGGATTCTTACACCGCTGCCCACGATGCTGCTGATACTATCACATGGGCGTAGTTTGCTACTCAGTTCAGGAACTACCACATACCTGCTGGACTGATGAAGATCAAGAAGAAAGAGTTTCTATCGCTGAAGCAAGGAAGCATGACAATCAGTGAGTACCGCGACAGATTCATTTAGCTCTCCAGATATGCACAGGATGAAGTGGCATAAGATGAGAGGAAACAAGAACACTCCATTGAAGGACTCAATGGGCCACTGCAGTATGCTCTGGTGGCTCATACATTTCCATCATTCCAGAGGTTGCTTGACAAGGCCCTAGCTATTGAACACAAGCATGTTCATCTGGGGGGACATGAAGAGGAAAGCGATATCCCAGGGTCAGGGAGCAACATCGTTCGTCCTCGCTATGTTCCACCCTAGGGTACACCAGTTCGCACTAGAGGAGGCCAGCGCCCATCTCAGTACACACCACAGGGGACTCCACCGACTCGTCAGGCTGCCCCCACTGGCACCCAGCGAAATTCTCAGGACAGAGTGCTGGTACCACATCCTACAAGTGTGGTAAGACGGGGCATTATTCTAATGTTTCTCTGCAGAGGAATGCTACTACACCTGTGCAGAACAAGCAGCAGACTCTAGGACCTGGCAACGACGATCCGAATCGATTAATACCCAGCTGGGGATCTCCAACCACACTACATATGTAGCACTTAACCCTTGCATATGTCAACCATTCCCATGGATCTTCCACTACATGAACTGGTCCGCGCTACCCGGGAGCACATTACCCTACCATCTAGCCTCTTGCTAGGAGGGTAACTGCTACTCCCACCATCTTCCACGCCCAGTGCGCGGTTGTCTTTTCACGTATGGAATAGCCAGGTTTAGGCATACCCATGACGAGGTATGTGGCCAGTTAAAAGGTCCTAGATCATCAGCCAACAATCGGTACGGCCCTTAATCGACACAGACGGGCGACCTTTCCTGCTCAGCGTCTGGTCCCATTTTAAACTATTTCAAAAAATTGGTGCCTGACGGAGGTGCCATGCCTGGATAATGAATTTATCAACATCTTGATGCCTTCATTATCCCAAGCCCATTTTCTTGTTTGTAAAAACATGAGTCATAGATCAAAACATTTTTCTTAGTCTATCAGCATGACTAAGCATCTCTAGCTTTTATAAAACAGGTGACAAGGTATGGTAATCAATCTTTCAAGGATGGTAATGCATCAAGTGTTTAATCAATCAACTCCTATCACCTAGTGCAGCATATAAGTGATAAAATTTTATAAACACAATGGAGGTGGCTAATGCACGGGGCTTGCCTAGGATAACACTAAGTCAGTTTTGTTAGATGACGGTCACTTGGTGAGCATCTCCCATCCTGGTACTTGATAAGATCATCTATCTTTAGGTTCCACCATCAGTATCACCTTGAGATCAACTCAGCTCTTGTTCTCCACAATCCGTGATCAATTAACGTACCTAGATGATATGCAATAATGCATATGAGTAAGGATATGAATAGCAAATGACAAATAACCTATACTAAAGAGGGGAAACACTTTAAGCAAGACATCACAAACATTCATAACCAAACATTAGATAGAGATACACAACCAAGCATAATGATCACGCTCTCTAACTTACACAAATCAAATCCAAACATCAAGAATTATAAAACTAGATACTTCTTATATTTGCTTGTTTCAAATATAACACCAACTGATTACCAGACTTAGACTTATTAGAATCAGACATTTAAGATTTAAAATAAGGATAGAAGCATTTTAATTAGTTTTCTCAGTTTAATTATCTAAAACACTTCTATGCAATACGTCTTCATCAATCAAGAATAAAAAATCGACTAATCCAACCTAGCCAAACAAGAGTAACTTCAAGAGATCAACTTAATGCTTGTATAATTCTGGACAGCAGCATATGTTTAATTGTTTTGCTCGTAACTCTCAAACTATGCATCCAAAAATAGTAAACTAGAACTTTTGGTAAGCTTAGAAAGTCCTCTACAACTTTTGTATTATCATCACAACATGATTCGACGTTTTGAAAGGTCAAACAGTGCTAAACTTAAATTCGGTCCGCATTTGGATAGAATTCGGCTCTTCACTTCAAAAATTCATAACTGGAGTCTCAGACATCCAATTCAGGTGATCCTAGACTTTTTAGAAAGCTAACAGGATTGTCTACAATTCATTTATAAATATATCAGGTTAATTCAATATGTATCAAGGCCATAAGATATGAGAAATGCTCTGCTGTCTAAATTTGGGCAGATTCAGAGATCCCACTTCAAACAGCTATAACCAGGTACCTAGACCACCAAAAAGGGTGATCCAAAATTTGTTGGAAAGCTTAAGAAAAGTACTATAACTTATTTATAATTTATAAGAAATAATTCTAAGTTTAATTTGGGCAAACAAGGTTATTTTCGAAATATGTACAGACTCTCGACAGATTCTAAAACTGAGCTTGGAAAAATCATAACTCCTAAACTACTAAACCTATGGCCACAACATTTTTACACTAGCAAGATAACGAAGTTAGCTACAACTTTTATACATAACACTTCCACAGAAAACATGATTTAATTCACTCAATTATTACCACAACAGAGAGGATGTGTGCAGCAAAAATTCAGCTCAGGGACAATCAGATTCCCTAAGCAAACATCACCACAAGTACCTATGCTAATCGCAAAAGAGTCATCGACCACCTAACAATTTAGTCCCTCATTCAAGCTGACAATTATAGATAGCGAAGGAACTCAGCCAAAATTAAATTCAACTCGGAGACTATAAGCACAACGTTGAGCTACAATTTAGCCCATACGCCGAGCACCTAATGAACGACACCTCGGAACTTCGCTTTAATATTCAACCAAACCTCAGGGATTTCTCCCCTCACAAGCACACAATAACATACACACAATTAGCATCTATTAAATCGACGCCGAGTAAAGAAAGGAAGAGGTAAAACAACAATAACAGGACCTCACTGAGTAGACGATGATTTCCGGTTTGAGCATAACACTGAACACAAGACAATCATCGCGCGGCTTGTCTTGCTTCACACATATGAGATTTCTCCTCACATCCCACGCATAAGCATACACATATACACATGATTAGCATTTAATTAATCGACGTCGAATACATGTACCGGAGAGGAATAAACACGAGGAAAACAATGGGTCCTCACCGGGATTTGACGAGGTCACAACTGGGGCTGCACTGATCGAGGTGGAGCTCGCTGCGGTATTTCATCGAGCACATCGAGGTCGCGACATGAAGGGGTTCTATGGTTGCTGCTGCTCCATGGCCTAGGGATTTTCGCCGAACACGCGATGCACAAAGCGCGACATCGACAACAAATGGAGTTTGTGACATCGCGCAGGGGCTGCGCAGAAACGACGAGCAGTGTTGAGCTCATCCATGGCTGATGATCGACGACCATGCAGAGGCGTTGTGCGCCGAGGCTGCTGGCGCTAGGGTTGAAAGCTGGGCTTGCTGCACGGCAAGGAAGACCAGAGGGCATGGCCGGTGTTTGGGGAGGGTGGCAAGCTACGCCATGTGGCGAGGGACAGCCACCGGAGGCCGAGTAGGGAGCGAGGTCCAGCGAGGGAGAGAGGGACGCAGCGAGAGAAAGTGCCCAGAAAGCCACACGAGAGGCAGAGGGAAGCGAGTGCACCTAGGCACATGCGGCTGGATAAGGCTGAAAGCCTGGTCGGCATGAGACAAGGAGAAATGGACAGTGGAGAAAAAGAAAAGATGGCTTTTTTCTCTTCAAGTTTTTCTTTTATCAAGAGTAAATGTATAAATCCTGATTATGAAATTTGGGTTTTTACGAAGTGTAAACTTGTCAAACCAAATTAATATGGACAAGGATATTTTGGACAGCTTTTGCTTTACTTAGAAATCAGACAAAAATTTATTTGATAAGGAACACATTTGATTTCCAGGGTTAGAGTTTTAGCCCGATGTCGATGGATCAAACCAAACGATATTGAATTTGATATTTTAATAGACATTTGATTTAGTTGAACCTAAATGAATTTCGCCGCTATCTGAGCATTCGGATAGAGAGCAGCTCAATTTATAACTCTACGCCTTGTTTTTCTTGGATATGGATCGTGGTCGAATTTATACAATTGAACTTTTTCTGAAGTCGCATTCACGCTCTCGACAATCTGAACAGCACCAGACTCGACCTTTTTGAAGGTTACTAAAGTCCAAACTTCGTGAACTATTTTTAGACTGTGCATAATTCGGTGAATACTCTCATGGCTCAGAATGAGTGTTCGAGTTGACACTGTTTAAATGGGTTGGATTAACATGTTATCCGAGGTACCCATATTAAGTTTTCTGCATTTACAAACATGGAAAAAGATTAACTATAAATACTCGGTTTCGGTTCTAATCATATCGGTCCGATTTAATTTTGCATTAAAACTTTTGTCGTCGAGCTCTGATTAATTTGCTTGGAATAAAATCACACGACTGATTTGAGCTTTCCAAATTCATATTTGTTTCGTTGATAAATTTCAAACCAGCATAAGACTCGACATTTCAGGCGATTATTTAACTATGAGTTGCACAAAATATTTTAGATGGTTCATACAAGTGGAGGCAGATAAGATATTTAAAATCGTAATAGGCGAAGACGATTAGAATTTAGTGATGGTTATATTTATTGATATCCCGTACTTAAGTCTGTAGTCGATGTCGAACAGGAGATAAACACTGGGTGTTATAGTCCTCCCCCTTAAAAGAATCTCGTCCCGAGATTCGGAGTGAAATACTTTTAAGAGTAAAGAAGCATGTAATTCCCTGTCCATATCAGTGATAGCATAGGACAGTCCCGAGCGAAGGCGAGTATCTTAAGTATGTTTGTTTCCCTAGTTGACATAGAATGTATCACTTTAAGCTAATTTGAGATGTCCACAAAAGAGACAGTATCTGGTAGAGGAACACATAAGGTTCCATGTGTGCAGTTTGCTTTTTCTGATAACACTATACTATCTAAGTCTATTGGGCGACGGTAGATATGCGACTTTACCCAAACAGAATTAGTTGCAACCTCTTGGGTTAAAACACACAGAAAGAGGTTTACCAACAAGTGGTCATTGGAAATTCCTAGCACATAATACGAGAGTGGATGTCGAATAACATCACAGTTAACTCGTAGTTAGCCAGGGATTCCAAGTCCAAGAAAAATGATAGAGATTCGAGGAATACATTAATGAAGGCGATCAACAATTGTTGACTTCACCATGGACAAACTTCATCTAGTGCTAGCATGACTCTGTCAAACCACACATGTTGGAAAATCACATGTGAGAACGATTGAGACATGACTAGAACTGTGGTTAGGCTGTTACCAGTTAGCTGAAGATGGCAAAGTACCTCGACCAACAATGTAGAGTTAAGATGCATATGCTCATAATCTAATCCCATATGGCACAAGATCTGTGTATATGTTCATAACCTTCACTTGAGCTTGATAAGGGTTTTCTTTAGGATAGGCTGAACTAAAGTGAGTTTTAGATAACTCGATAAAATGATTTCTAAACTCAGTCTCTGTTCACAATGTAGCTTCAAGTTAGTAAAACCAACTTGTTGAACTACTTTTAACGTTGAGGAATTTTGTCTTATCACCCCTCGGCAATCCAATGGCTGAGAGTTCCCATTTGTTAATAAGCGCTCATGCATTTAGATAGAAATCCATTTGGTTAGGTTTTTCATCCATCTCTTCCTCGTGAGACAAACTACTCACTTAGCAGATGTATGAACCAAACAAGATAGCGAATGGACAAACTCCTACATCTCAGCAGCACGGAAAATCCATCACCAGTTTGAGAACTAATCAGTTGTCTCTCAACGCTAAAAATATCCAAGGCTTCACCTTTACAACAAAGGATGCAAAGGGAATTTGTATGTGTGCAGTCACCACTTGAGTCAGAAGGACATGCGACCACACATGGGAAGATGGATTTTATCACATGATCCAAACATAGATAGGTTTTGATTTTTGTTGGAGACTTCTGAATGGGTAAGAAATTTACTTAAGGAATACATCAGAGTTATATACTCTTTTCATCCAATAGCAATGGCATATATTGTTTGATTGTTTCAACAAAACAACACAAAAATTGTTTCAAAGGAGGAGTCCACGGAAGATCATACATCAGTGTCGTTTCATAATGGATCATGACCAAAGACCTTGATACCATCATGCGCCAAGCAGCATACCTTGCGTGTACATTCACAAGGGACTCTCAGTTTCGCAGGCGGCACCATAAGTCATTAATCATGACACCATTACCGAACTAACACCAATAGTGAATCTCACGTGGAAGAACAATTTGTGTAGAGATAACATATCGATAAAATCTCATAATGGATTATGACTTAACTGTGATACCAGCGCGTGCCAACTAGCGCAACCATGTGTTGATCACCCATAGGAGGCCCTCGGTTTCATCGCATCACCATCGATTTTTAGTCATAACACCATTACTAGATGTAACCAATAAGAAATCTCACACGGTACAAATGGATTGAGCAAGGGTGACAATATCCAAAGAGATTCTACTTGTAAGGATGATTACAAGTAGAGAGTCAAATAGATCATGGCCAAAACCTAAATCGGATGATGAAGAGAGTACCAAATCGGATGATGAAGAGAGTATGATGGGAGACTGTTAATTCAGCCCAAGCATATTTCTATGCCCATCGCAGAGATTATCAAGTCAACGGTTAGTGTCTGATTAGGTATAGAGGGGAAAATGATTAGGAGGTCAAATTGGTATGCCTTCGAAAGATATGAGGGAACCAAAGGCATTAAATTCAAGAAAACTATTGGGAATTCCTTTCCTAGGTCAGATTGAGAAAGCAACAATGTGATTCTCATGAAGAAGCAAAGCAGGATAGAAACATGAGCTTGCACCAACCAAAACAAGGCAAAGCTTAGAAGAAAAACATGACCACTGAAGAGTCACGCATTAAACGACGAGAACATGTACTCGAGATCCTTATCTTAAGCTCATGTGCATCTATTTTCTACGAGAATATTACCTAAACACCTATTTAGATAAGCTTGGTCCTAAAGTAACGATGGAAATTCAGACTCGTCCACTTTTGGAAACTGGGGAAAACTTTGGGGAATTAACATCGATTTGGGTCATGGCTCCTAGATGAGGACATGGCCAAATTTTGAGTTTACACAAACATACCACCAACATTCTACCGGCACAAACACACTAGAACAAACACAAGTTGGACTAGCGGTCAAATTAAGAAGAACCACAAACCACATAAAGACATGTCTAAAGGACCCAACAAACAAGACTAGAGATTTGCTTATAGGACAGTAATGCTTTACACATTTTTCAATTATTTATTATCGGAATAAAGACGAGGGAAGCACATTCGTTCACAATCACCAATTATTAGAATAAAGGTGAGAGAAGCATTTTTGCGCAAACAGCAAACACAATGCAACAATGAGGATGCATGCTCGTCCTATTCGGCCTTACTGATTTTGCCAACATTATGTGGCAATAACATTCTATATCGGTGGCATAACTATGTCCTCCCTCGATATATTGCTAGTCGTCAGCTACACATACGAGTTCGAAGTTAGTGTACCTACAGAAAATTCCATCATAGTCCATTTCCCAATGATGCAATTCACACATGACAGTTTATCACAGTTTATACTCCATATATTTCTATATGGAGGCCAGCTCCTCATTAAGCGTCGAGCCACGCATAGGCGCCGCTACCACACTTTAACCATTGGGCAGCTCATTATGGTAACTCACCTTCTTACCTGAGCATAGGTGCGTCGTTGCAAATACATTACACTTCTTAGTATTCCCATGTCTGTATGCCCATACACATCCATGGGGTACTAAATTCCCAAAAAAGTAAATACTCTACGTCGCAGCCTTCATATATACATATGTAAAACATGTATATAATCAAGCACTTTTTATACTCTCCCCTAGACCGACGTATGTTCGGTCATGCTCTCACATCTCACCTTGCCTTGAGCGTTGATCCATTCAAGACTGAATGGCCTCAAAAATAACAATACACATGTATGCAATTATCCCCCCGGTTGTGGGTCAGTGTTTTGAGCTAAACCACCTGATAGTCCTTAATTTAGGGCTTAACAGAGGATGTCGCTAGCATTATAGTTTTCAAATATGTGTTTCAAAACCAAATAATGTGTTTAGTTGAAAATATGTTTTCCAAAACCAAAACTTTATTTTGAAAATAAGTATGTGACTGTATTATACTTAATCCTGCTCCGATACTAGCTGTGGCAGAACCTCCCAAGTTATTAGGCCCACATGCACCTGTCCTTGTCCCAAGGACCTCAAACGGCTATGCATGTGCACCAAACAACATAAAAAGATCTGTTAGAGTGTCCCAAGGACCCCGGATAAACCACTTACCACCAAGATCGCAGGATTAAGTACACACAACTCACATACAAACACTTGCAGCAGAAATAAATTCTTTATTACAAAATGATTGCAAGTTTATCAAGATTTTATTATACCTCATCGGAGTGATTACAAAAGAAAGTGATTCAAAAGAATTACAATTTGAAATGTTATAAAGTATTCGTAAATTTGAAAATACATGCTAGCTTAAGGGACAATCCTCAATAAAGAAGCTAAAGATGGGATATACTTATATAAGAAGGCCAAGCCCACCGGCACTTAACATCAATCACAATCAAAGTGGCTCGTAACCTGCAGCAACAATGGGAATAAAACCCTGAGTACACAATTACTCAGCAAGACTTACCCGACTAAAGAAAATACTCTCAAGGGCATTTGGGTTAAAGGATTCAAGGTATAGCTTATCAAGTTCAAAGACTCATTTTTGCAGAAGAGCTTACTAATACTAGGTCCTTAAGCCAAAATTTTCTTTAGCAAGTTGAGTTCTTTTCTAATTCTAGATTTGCCTGATCTAGAGCATTCACTTGTCCTATACTAGCCTTCTTTAAAATCAAAATTTTGTTTCGCTTGTTATCTATGATGAAGGGCAGCGATCCAGTCTTCATATCCGAGAAGTAATGGCGATCCAAATCGATTAATACCAAGCTGGGGATATCCAACCACATGACATATGTAGCACTTAACCCTTGCATATGTAAACCATTCCTATGGATCCTCCACTACATGAACTCGTCCACGATACCCGGGAGCACATTACCCTACCATCCAGCCGCTTGCCAGGATGGTAACTGCTCCCTCCCACCATCTCCCACGCCCAGTGCGCGGTTGTCTTTTCATGTATGGAATAGCCAGGTTCAGGCTTACCCATGACAAGGTATGTGGCCAGTTAAAAGGTCCTAGATCATCAGGCCAACAATCGGTACGGTCCTTAATCGACACAGACGGGCGACCTTTCCTGCTCAGCGTCTGGTCCCATTTTAATCTATTTCAAAAATTTGGCGCCTGACAGAGGGGCCATGCCTGGATAATGAATTTATCAACGTCTTGATGCCTTCATTATCCCAAGCCCATTTTCGTGTTTGTAAAAACATGAGTCATAGATCAAAAACATTTTTCTTAGTCTATCAGCATGACTAAGCATCTCTAGCTTTCATAAAATAGGTGACAAGGTATGGTAATCAATCTTTCAAGGATGGTAATGCATCAAGTGTTTAATCAATCAACTCCTATCACCTAATGCAGCATATAAGTGATACAATTTTATAAACACAAGGGGGTGGCAAATGCACCGGGGCTTGCCTAGGATAACACTAAGTCAGTGTTGTTAGATGACGATCACTTGGTGAGCATCTCCCATCCTGGTACTTGATCAGATCATCTATCCTTAGGTTCCACCAACAGTATCACCTTGAGATCAACTCAGCTCTTGTTCTCCACACTCCGTGATCAATTAACGTACCTAGATGATATGCAATAATGCATATGAGTAAGGATATGAATAGCAAATGATAAATAACCTATACTAAAGAGGGGAAACACTTTAAGCAAGACATCACAAACACTCATAACCAAACATTAGATAGAGATACACAACCAAGCACAATGATCACGCTCTCTAACTTACACAAATCAAATCCAAACATCAAGAATTATAAAACTAGATATAGTTCCAATATTTGCTTGTTTCAAACATAACACCAACCGATTACCGGACTTAGACTTATTAGAATCAGACATTTAGGATTTAAAATAAGGATCGAAGCATTTTAATTAGTTTTCTCAGTTTAATTATCTAAAACACTTCTATGCAATACGTCTTCATCAATCAAGAATCAAAAATCGACTAATCCAACCTAGCCAAACAAGGGTAACTTCAAGAGATCAACTTAATGCTTGTATAATTCTGGACAGCAGCACATGTGTTAATTGTTTTGCTCATAACTCTCAAAATATGCATCCAAAAATAGTAAACTAGAACTTTCTGGAAAGCTTAGAAAGTCCTCTACAACTTTTGTATTATCATCACAACATGATTCGACGTTTTGAAAGGTCAAACAGTGCTTAACTTAAATTCGGTCCAGATTTGGACAGAATTCGGCTCTTCACTTCAAAAATTCATAACTGGAGTCTTAGGAATCCAATTCAGGTGATCCTAAACTTTTTAGAAAGCTAATAGGATTGTCTACAATTCATTTATAAATATCTCAGGTTAATTCAATACGTATCAATGTCAAAAGATATGAGAAATGCTCTGCTGTCCAAATTTGGGCAGACTCAGAGATCCCACTTCAAACAGCTATAACCTGGTATCTAGACCACCAAAAGGGTGATCCAAAATTTTTTGGAAACCTTAAGAAAAGTACTACAACCTTATTTATAATTTATAAGAACTAATTCTAAGTTTAATTTGGACAAACAAGGTCATTTTCGAAATCTGTAGACTCTGGACAGATTCTGAAACTGAGCTTGAAAAAATCATAACTCCTAAACTACTAAACCTATGGCCACAACATTTTTACACTAGCAAGATAACGAAGTTAGCTACAACTTTTATATATAACACTTCCACAGAAAACATGATTTAATTCACTCAATTATTACCACAACAGAGAGAATGTGTGCAGCAAAAATTCAGCTCAGGGACAATCAGATTCCCTAAGCAAACATCACCACAAGTACCTATGCTAATCGCAAAAGAGTCATCGAGCACCTAACAGTTTAGTTCAAGCTGACAATTATAGATAGCGAAGGAACTCACCCAAAAATTAAATTCAACTCGGAGACTATAAGCACAACGTCGAGCACCTAATGAACGACACCTGAGAACTTCGCTTTCATATTCAACCAAACCTCTAGGGATTTCTCCCCTCACAAGCACACAATAACATACACATGATTAGCATCTAATAAATCGACGCCGAGTAAAGATTTAGGAAGAGGTTAAAACAACAATAGCAGGAGCTCACCGAGTAGACGATGATTTCTGGTTTGAGCATAACACTGAACACCAGACAATCATCGCGCGGCTTGTCTCGCTTCACACATATGAGATTTCTCCTCACATCCCACGCATAAGCATACACATATACACATGATTAGCATTTAATTAATCAGCATCGAATACATGTACCGGAGAGGAATAAACACGAGGAAAACAACGGGTCCTCACCGGGATTTGACGAGGTCACAACTGGGGCTGCACAGATCGAGGTGGAGCTCGCTGCGGTATTTCATCAAACACATCGAGGGCGCGACATGAAGGGGTTCTATGGTTGCTGCTGCTCCATGGCCCAGGGATTTTCACCGAAAACGTGATGCACGAAGCGCGGCATCGACAACAAGCGGAGTTTGTGACGTCGCACAGGGGCTGCGCAGATCTGACGAGCGGTGTAGAGCTCGTCCATGGCTAATGACCGACGACCATGCAGATGAGTTGTGCGCTGAGGCTGTCGGTGCTAGGGTTGATAGCTGGGCTTGCTGCACGGCGAGGAAGACTAGAGGGCATTGCTGGTGTTTGGGGAGGGAGGCAAGCTGCGCCATGTGGTGAGGGATCACTACACCAATCCAAAGCATCCCCGTCGGCTAACTTAATTCCCGTCGGCCTGTGCACGGGCCGACAGGAATTAATTAATCTCCGCCGGCCAGAAGAAGGCCGACGTTGATTAATTAATTCCCGTCGGCCAGTCAAATTAGCTGACGGGGATTAATTAATTCCCATCGGCCAGTCAATGTAGCCGACGGGGATTAATTAATTCCCGTCGGCCCGCGCACAGGCCAACAGCAATTAAATAACTCCCGTCGGCCGTTATGCCAGGCCGACGGGAGTTATTCGAAATAATCGACGTCGGGGGCCCTTTCTTCTATCTTCCTATTTCTTCTACCTTCCTCTATCGAAGCCGCGCCGCCCATGCCGCCGTGCTGCCCGCTCCTCGCGCCCTACCCGCGCCCTACCCGCGCCCGCCCCGTGCACCACGCGCCCGCTCCGCGTGCTCATGCCGCGCGCACGGCCGCCGCCCCGCTCACGGCCCGCGCCCACGGCCGCCATCCCGCGCCCACGGCCACCGCCCCCGCTCGCGCGCACCGCCGAGGCCCACCGCCGACCACGACCGCTGCCGTCCACGGTAGCCGCCGTCTGCTCACGGCCGCGCGCCCGCCCAACACCGTCGCCCGCTGCCGTCCACGGTAGCCGCGGCCTCCCCACATCGACGTCGTCCATCACTATCGTCCACCGACGTCGTCCACCACCGCCGTCCGCGCAAAGCGAGGTATATTATATATATTGTAATGTTTTATTTTCGTCGGTTTTTTGTGGCCGATGGGAGTTAACTGTTATGTGATTATAGTTTGTTTAAATTTATTAATTAACAGTGTTAGTAGTCTTCATATGACTTTATACATTGTAGTTGCTATTTTTAATTTTATGTTGCAAATATAAAATGTGTTGTTTAATGTTATTAGTTAATGAATTGGATGATGAATGTGATGTGTTATTCAAATATTATTATTTAATGAATTTGATGTTATGCAAGTATTAATCATGTTAATGTGATGAAGTTATGTTATGTATATATATAGTTTAACTACTTATCTATAGATGTATGTGTGACGTTTAGAAACATGAATGTCTCACACACACACTTTTTACTCGTACACACAGCCGCAATAATGGGTGATAGACATGATTGGATGTATGAAGGTTTCAAGAAGGGTGGGTGTCACACAAGTGAATGGTTTGCCAAGACGCAGATGTTTCTGGACCATTCAGCTGCTTTGTCATAATAGATAATATTAGGTGTCCATGCAATAAATGTAGAAATATGACGAGCCACACTAAGAGGCAGGTCACCCTACACCTGTGCTCGCATGGTTTTGTGCCAGGCTATAAGGTCTGGTATCTCCACGGGGAGTCATGCCTTGAACGAGCAGCAGAAGTAGAAGTTGATGACGGTGAAGATGATGTTGATAGGATAGACCAGATGCTTGAGGATCTACAGCCTGAACAGGCACCAGATAATCATGATTCACCTACAACGGAGGTTCAGAAGTTCATTGACCTACTCAAAGCGTCAGAAGAGCCTCTTCATAGGCACACTGATGTGACCGTCCTCGAATTCGTGACCTGGTTGATGTCAATCAAGTCCAAGTTTGCATTCTCAATTAATTGTTACAAGGAGCTTGTGGATTTGATTAGCGAGGTTCTTCCTACGGGTCACAAGATGCCCAAAGACATGTACCAGTCCAAGAAATTGCTTGAAGGTCTTGGTATGGAGTATGAGAAGATTGATGTTTGCCAGGACAACTGTATGCTTTTTTGGAAGGAACATGGCAGAGAACAGAAATGCTTAAAATGTGGGAAGTCGAGGTACATGGAGCTTGTAAATGAAGATGGGGAGAAGGTGGTGACAAAGGTTGCACATAAACAGCTTCAGTACATGCCTCTCACTCCTAGAGTGAAATGTTTGTTTCTCTCGAGGAAGACCGCTATGCACATGAGGTGGCATAAAGATTGTACGGACAGACAAGATGGGTTAATGGTGCACCCATCAGATGGTGATGCATGGAAGGCTCTTGACAAATTTGATCCAGATTTTGCCAGCGATGCAAGAAACGTTCGTATCGGCTTAGCAACTGATGGTTTCACGCCGTTCAATATGACCGCTGCGTCGTATTCATGTTGGCCTGTCATTGCCATACCGTACAACCTTCCACCTGCTCTTTGCATGAAATATGAGTTTATGTTCCTATGTCTTGTTATACCTGGGCCTGAGCATCCTGGCGTACGCCTCAATGTGATGCTTCAACCACTGATTGAAGAGTTAAATAAGCTATGGCAGGTGTGGAAGCCTATGACTGCTTCAAGAAGCAGAAATTCAATCTTCGTGTTGCATATCTGTTCTCAGTTCTTGATTTTATGGCGTATGGTATTTTCTCTGGATGGAGCGTGCATGGTAGATTGACGTGTCCTTATTGTGCTAAAGATACAGATTGTTTTTGTCTTAGTGCTGGTGGCAAGATATGTTACTTTGATTGCCATAGATGTTTTCTACCCTTCAATCACCCCTTCAGAAGGCAGAGAAAGGAATTTAGAAGGGCACCATCGTCACGAAGGGACCGCCCAAGCGATGTAGTGGGATAGAAATTACAGAAGAGCATATGAAACTTGTCATAGACGAGAGTGGGAAAAGGTATCAAGGTTTTGGTGAGGAGCATAACTGGACTCACATATGTGGCTTGTGGGAGCTTCCTTATGCTAAGTCATTGATTTTGATGCACAACGTCAACGTCATGCATCAAGAGAGTAACTTTTGCCAAGCCCTCATAAATACATGCATGGATTTCCCTGATAAAACGAAAGACAATGACAAGGCACGCATGGACTTAGCAGTGATATGTGATCGTCCAACCCAAGTGCTTAGAGAAAATAGCGGCAAACCAAAAGCTGACTATTGTCTGAAGTCTAAGCAACGGAAAGAAGTGATGAAGTGGATGAAGGATATTAAATTCCCCGATGGTTATGCCACTCGTTTTAGAAGATCTGTGAACTTGAAGACAATGAAGATGAATGGACTGAAGAGCCATGACTTCCACATAATAATGGAGAGGCTCATGCCTGTAATGTTTCGTGGGTACATTTCCGAAGCTGTGTGGAAAACGTTAACTGAAGTTAGCTATTTCTACAGACAGTTGTGTGCTAAAGAAATCAGAAGAGATGTGATGGAACAGCTGGAGAAAGAGGCACCGGTGCTTTTGTGCAAATTGGAAAAATATTTCCACCGGGTTTCTTCAATCCTATGCAGCATCTCTTTATACTTCTTCCATATGAGGCTAAGGTCGGTGGTCCTGTTCAGTATAGGTGGATGTTTCATATAGAAAGAGCATTAAAGAAGCTTAGAGCAATGGTGGGCAATAAGGCAAGAGTTGAAGGATGTATTGCGGAACAATTTAAACTAAAGGAGGTAGCACACTTCACAAGTTGTTACTTTGCAGAAGAACATAATATATTTGCTCGAAATAAAATGAATTTGAATGATGACTTACGTCAGTTATCTATTGGAAGCGTAACTGCCAAAAGCTATGGATGTTACGACGTCAATGGATATCGCTTTCGTTCAAGCATTTTCGAATCAAGTCATCCTATGGCCACCACTCAAATAGTGGAGTCGTTACTAGGGCAACCGACATGGAAGGACACGAAGCCTGCTATTACGGGAAAATAAAAAATATAATCGAGATTACATTTGCTGGAAATAAGCCTTTAGCGCTAGTTTTCTTTGAGTGTAAATGGTATGACCCGAAGTATTATAGGACCGAATTTGGGATGACATAGATCCAACCTGAAAAATTGCTTCAAGGACACGACACGTATATCCTTGCCCATCAAGCAGACTAAGTTTATTTCTCAACATATCCATGCAAAAAGTTGTCTAAATGGAGGGTTGTGTACAATGTAAATCCTCGCGAACGCCTATACACTCCTGGTGAGGACGAATATCAAATTAGTCACCTTGAGCAGGTTGATGAGGTGTTTTAAGAAGAAGAGTTGCCAACTAGTTTTCATATTGACCCTACATCGGTATTAGATTCACTAGTTGCAGACGTTAATGACTTAACTTTTCCCGAGAGACAGAGAAGACAACCTGTTAGGAGAAAAGTTAAATGGCGACCTCTGCATAGAAGAGAACAAATAGATCCCGATTTTGATGATATTTAACAAGTAAAGTTGTTTTGTTATTTCATTTGTTTCTATTTTTTAAGGATTATGTCATTTTTTATGCACTAATGAATAATTTCTTATTTTTGATGCAGGATGCCGCCAAAATAAAAGAAGTCAGTGAAGAGGCTGTTCAAGGGCCTGGGCCTTTTTCAGGGCAGTTCTTCGAGCAGCAGCATACGTCGAGAGCTGTTGAGCGCGGTACATGGAGATGAGGTAACATATCTTGTACAAATAAATTTGTTTACATATTTACAAATAAATCTTAAGTTGTATGTACCAGGATGAGCAGCACACTGAGGAGCAGCACAATGAGGAGGAGCAGCACAATGAGGCTGAGCAGCACAATGATGAGGTGGAGCACAATGAGGAGGTGGAGCACGCGACATGGGACCAGGCCGCACAGCATCACCAGCCATGGGACTAGTGGGACCACCAGAGAGTGCAGCAACAGGCGTGGGACCAGTGGGGCCAACATGGCGAACCGGATGACAACCCAATGGATGATGGCTCGGGAGGCTCTTCAGCGACACGCACACGTCGCTCAAGAAAAAGCCACTCAGTAAAGCCTTGTCACGCGATAGAGCGAGAGGCTGATAGGACTTTAATCATGCCACATGGAGATCGGTGAGTGTAATATATTAACTTATCTCATATAACTATTATGTGTATTGTTAATGTTTTTGTGTAATGCAGGAATTGGGAGGACCTATCCTTTGACGGCAAGGGACACCACACTCAGGTTAACCTTACGTTGGGTTCTCTTTGCCGCCTTCACTACCCTGGTATATTGAAGGTGTCAAACGGTGATACCGAGGATGAGGTGCTCGTCAGTACCTGGGACGAGTACAAGTTTAAAAAGGAACGAAACCACACCGACAGACAGGGACTTGTGCATAATGACTTTTGGGTATGAATTCTTTATTATTTTTGTTATGTTTCTTAATATTGTAAATCTATGACTTATACCATTGTATTTGTATTCTTTATGTTGTAGCTTCGATATCGGTTGCCTAACGGAGAGGATTACATCGGGCACGCTGAACGTGTCTTCCAAAACAATGCAAAGAAGCTGGTGAAGGATGCCATATACTATGCGAGAATTCAGGCTACAAACCTGTATTTTCAAAAGCATCCGGAAGAAGCAGGCCCCTTGAATAAAAAGGAAGGGTCCTCAAAGATATATTTGACTGAGGATCAATATCGTGAGGTTAGTATTCAATTTGTTTTACCTCTTATATTGATTGTTGTGATTGATATAATATGTAACATTGTGTGTGCGGGTGATGGTTCCATGCATGGCGCCCGTGCCTGATGCGTACTATGCTTGGTGTCGATATTGGGCTTCCAAAGGCTTCCAGAAAGTGTCAGCGCATCACAGATAATGTCAAGGAACCAATCCTAACCATAAGTTTGGCGGTGACGACATGATACGAAAAGCTAAAAGAATGGTAAGTTTGATCTATCTATGTCGATCAGCAAATAATACGATTGCTTATGAATGTTTTTTGTTTATACAGGAAGCTACGAGTGGCCAAAAGCCTAGTGACATTGAGGTCTACCAGGAGGGCCACAAAGAACTAAACCTGAACAACCCTGACTAGCTCTGCAGCCAGACAGCCACGGATCCGCTGGTAAGTTTTGGCCAAAAAGTACAAACGTTCAAACTATAGAAATTTCTGCATTTGTAAGGTTGTGAATGATGTATAGGCGGCATATGGGGAGGAGATCGTTCGTCGCTATAGCCCTGACTTCGACTGGCGCCATGAACCGATGGATCCCTCGATGGTGTACGCAAGTGGTGGTGGCAAAGCGCATGGACGGTAAGCTCTAACTTATGAAATTATATGGTTGACACTAAATTGATTATGTAGTAATCACATTTTTTGAATCACTTATAGATACGCACTATTCGACGGATTCATTGACTCGTCGTCGATGAGATCTCAGAGGACGGGTTCGTCTTCCCGTAGCTCATGCTCTCATCGACCGAACGAGTAGGAGTTGGAGATTATGAGGATGCGTGAAGAGATGAGACAACAACGCGAATTTATGGAGGCTTGCAATGCACATAACCAAGCGATGTATCAAGTGAGTGCACATAATCCGAACTCTAAATTATTATATTTCAATACAACATCTTCAATATTAACACATATGTTTAACAGTTAATGCAGCAACAGGGCATGGCAACAAATTTTCCACCGCCACCACAATGGAGCCAGTTTGCAAACACACCAGCTCCGCCACCACAGTTCAACACCCCTCCGACATATATACCTGCACCTGGAGATAGGGTACGTTTGATAACTGTCGATTAATTTATACACTTGTATACTTTTTGATATTTTTATTTAACGTGTTGATATTTGCTAACTTGCATAGGTTACACCTAAAGCGGGTGGTAGTGGGTCTGATCCTGCAGCAGGGACTGGATTTGTTGACTCGCTCTTCGCGTTCCCTCCTCCTGGTGGTGGTGGCGGCAGCGGTCAAAGCTCTAACCACCCAAGTGGTGGTTATCTCTAAACACTTGAACTCGTGCTCGTTATGTTTTTTAACTCGTGGACGTTATGTTTGTGTAAACACTTGATCATAACTCGTATCTAAAATGTTTGTGATGTGTGAATTATATCAATGCATTTGTGATGTGTGAATCATATCAATGCGTTTGTGATTTGTATGTTCATGTGATATGTTTTGTCATATGTTTGTGATGTGTATGTTCTGTGTATGTTATGTGTGCAATTGTGGAGAAATATCTAATTTGGTGTTGCTGTTGCAGAATTATAGGTTAACTTCCGTTGGCCCAGTTAATTTCCGTCGGTTTGACCATAGCCGACGGGAATTAACTATTAACTCTCGTTGGCCCAGTTAATTCCCGTCAGCTGACCTGGCCGATGGGAGTTGGAGTTAATAGTTAATTCCCGTCGGCTGACCTAGCCGACGGGGATTAATAGTTAATTCCCGTCGGCTGACCTTGCCGACGGGAATTAACCGTAATTCCCGTTGGCTAGTTATTGGCCAACGGGGATTAATTATTCCCGTCAGCGACCGACGAGAATAACCTTATCCCTGACGCCTGTCGGCTGACAACCGATGGGAATAAACCCTACACCGACGAGAATTACTTATTCCCGTCAGTTTAATGCTTATTCCTGTCGGTTCCTGGCCGACGGGAATTAAGTGTTTTCCTATAGTGGATAACCACCGGAGGCCGAGCAGGGAGCGAGGTCCAACGAGGGAGAGAGGGACGCAGCGAGAGAAAGTGCCCAGAAGGCCACACGAGAGGCAGAGGGAAGCGAGTGCACCTGGGCACGCGCGGCTGGATAAGGCTGAAAGCATGGTCGACATGAGACAAGGAGAAATGGGCAGTGGAGAAAAAGAAAAGATGGCTTTTTCCTGTTCAAGTTTTTCTTTTAACAAGAGCAAATGTATAAATTCTGATTATGAGATTTGGGTTTTTACGAAGTGTAAACATGTCAAACCAATATAATATGGACAAGGATATTTTAGACAGCTTTTGCTTTACTTAGAAATCAGACAAAAATTTATTTGATACGGAACACATTTGATTTCCAGGGTTAGAGTTTTAGCCCGATGTCGACGGATCAAACCAAACAATATCGAATTCGATATTTTAATAGACATTCGATTTACTTGAACCTAAACGAATTTCACCGCTATCTGAGCATTCGGCTAGAGAGCAGCTCAATTTATAACTCTACGCCTTGTTTTTCTTGGATATGGGTTGTGGTCGAATTTATAAAATTGAACTTTTTCTGAAGTCGCATTCACGCTCTCAACCAATCTGAACAGCACCGGACTCGACCTTTTTGAAGGTTACTAAAGTCCGAACTTCGTGAACTATTTTTAGACTGTGCATAATTCGGTGAATACTCTCATGGCTTAGAATGAGTGTTCGAGTTTGACACTGTTTAAATGGGTTGGATTAACATGTTATCCGAGCTACCATATTAAGTTTTCTGCAGTTACAAACAGGGAAAAAGATTAACTATAAATACTCGGTTTCGGCTCTAATCATCTTGGTCCAATTTAATTTTGCATTAAAACTTTTGTCATCGAGTTCTGATTAATTTGCTTGGAACAAATTCACACGGCTGATTTGAGCTTTTCAAATTCATATTTGTTTCATTGATAAATTTCATACCAGCATAAGACTCGACATTTCAGGTGATTATTTAACTACGAGTTTCACAAAATATTTTAGACAGTTCAGACAAGTGGAGGCAGATAAGATATTTAAAATCGTAATAGGCGAAGACGATTAGAATTTAGTGACGGTTATATTCATCAATATCCCATACTTAAGTCTGTAGTCGATGTCGAACGGGATAAACACCTAGGGTGTTACAATCGCACTTGGTATGTTTTATATTAATGCAATTCCTGCAACAATATGATTTGATTCTGGTGCTACACATTTATTTATGTTTGCTTGATATGCCAACACAAATGAGTTACCACTGCAAAATATGAAAACACCAATGGTAGCAATTACACATAAAGGGCCTGTTGAGGCAAATTATATGACACATAGATTGACATTGACAATTATGGCAAGAGAATTTTGGGCTATCCCTATAATATTAGAGGAAAGCAGTATAGATCTGATCCTTGGTATGTCATGGTTAAGAAAGGCAAAAGTCGTTATACAATGTGGTAGGGGTACTGTAGAACTCACTAGCCCTAAATGAAAAAGATTTGAAGTTGAAATTGCAGTAACTACCTCTACCAGACTTGCGGTATTCTTAGTAGATGGGAAAGTTTGTTGGTGACAACATCCGTGTGGTTAGGGATTTTCCTGATGTCTTTCCAGAGGAGTTACCAGGGATGCCACCAGATTGGGAAGTTGAGTTTGTCATTGATCTCTTACCTAGGATTGCTCCTATTTCTAAACGGCCATACATGATGTCCATAGAAGAACTAAAAGAACTTAAGAAGCAGTTAACGGAATTACAGGAGGCTGGGTACATTCGTCCGAGTTCCTCACCCTAGGGAGCACGGGTTCTGTTTGTACAGAAGAAAGATGGATCACAAAGGATGTGTGTGGATTATAGATCCCTTAATGATGTTACTGTGAAGAACAAGTATCCTTTACCCCGCATTGAGGATTTATTTGATCAGATCAGAGGTGCAAGGGGATTCTCGAAGATTGATCTCCGATCGGGTTATCACCAAATGAAGATTAGGCCATCTGATATTTCCAAGACGGCTTTCTCAACCTGATATGGTTTATATGAATTCACAATTATGTCATTTGGACTAACTAATGCACCAACCTATTTTATGAATCTGATGAATAAGGTGTTCATGGAGTATCTTGACAGATTCGTTGTGGTTTTCATCGACAATATTCTTGTTTATTACAAGAAAGATAGTGATCATGAGGAACATCTGAGATTGGTGCTACAAAAGCTATGGGATAATTAACTGTACGCCAAGTACAGAAAATGTGAGTTCTGGATTGACGAAGTGCCATTCCTTGGACATATCATTTCTTATGGTGGGATATTAGTGGATCCTGCTAAAGTCAAGTTGATAGTGGAGTGGAGTATACCTAGTACAGTTACCGATGTTCGGAATTTCTTGGGACTTGCAGGTTACTACTAGCGATTTATTGAAGGATTTTCTAAGATTGCTAAGCCTATGACCTCATTTCTAGAAAAGGGGATAGAGTTTAAGTGGGACTGGAAGTGCCAAGATAGCTTTAATAAACTAAAGTTGAGATTGATGTCACCCCCAGTATTGATTATGCCAGATCTACAAAAGGGATTTGATATCTATTGTGATGCATGCGGCCAAGGCTTGGGATGTGTTCTTATGCAAGAAGGACACGTGATCGCCTATGTGTCTCGTTAGTTGTGGAAACATGAGTTGAACTACTCCACTCATGACTTAGAACTGGCAGTCGTAGTTCATGTGCTCAAGATATGGAGACGCTATATTATGGGAACCAAGTCCCAAGTGTACACCGATCATAAGAGTTTGAAGTACATAATCACTCAGAAGGATCTCAACCTTAGGCAACTCCGATGGTTGGAGCTCATAAAGGATTATGATTTAGAGATTCATTATCATCCGGGCAAGGCGAATCTGGTTGCGGATGCCTTGAGTCGGAAGGAGCATGTCCATTCAGCTATTGTTGCCCAGCTACCCGATGAGATTGTTGAGGATTTCAGGAGACTCAACCTGGGAATAGTTGCACATACTGAAGGAGTCACTATTGATGTGGAACCTACCTTGGAGCGAGAAATTCGCGAGGGTCAGATTGGTGATGCTAAAATCCAAGAGATCAAAGACCTAATTACTGAAGGTAGAGGCCCAGAATTCACAAAGGATGAGCAAGGCATAGTACAGTTCAAGGACCAGATATGTGTTCCTGAGATTGATAGCCTTCGTGAGACTATATTGAAGGAAGCCCATGATTCTGACTACTCTATTCATCCTGGTAGCACTAAGATGTACCAAGATTTGAAGCGGAAGTACTGGTGGTATGGGTTGAAGAGAGATGTGGCTGCACATGTGGCTATGTGTGATGTGTGTCAAAGAGTCAAGGCTGAACACCGAAGACCAACTGGACTATTGCATCCGCTAAAGATACCAGAATGGAAGTGGGAAGAGATTGGTATGGACTTCATTGCCAGGTTGCCTCGCATCTTGAAAGGGTATGATTCCATATGGGTGATTATGGACAGGCTAACCAAAGTAGCTCACTTCATTCCGGTCAAGACTACTTATAAAGGTTCTTAGCTGGCAGAGTTATATATGGCTCTGATTGTGTGTTTATACAGAGTACCAAAGAAAATCGTGTCTGATCGAGGTTCACAATTTACCTCCAGGTTTTGGAAAAGCTTTCATGAGAATACATGGATACAAAGTTGAACTTCAGTTCGGCCTATCATCCTCAAACTAATGTCTAGACTGAAAGGACCAATCAAGTACTAGAAGATATGTTGAGAACCTGTGCCCTTCAGCATGGAGGCAATTGGGATAAAAGTCTACCGTATGCTGAGTTCTCTTATAATAATAGTTACCAGGCTAGTCTGAAGATGTCATCATTCGAGGCTTTATATGGCAGGAAGTGCAGGACTCCTCTATATTGGGATCAGACTGGAGAAAGACAGTTCTTTGGGCCTGAACTTATTCAAGGGGCTGAAGAACAAGTCCATATAATCAGGGAGAACTTGAGGGTAGCTCAGACCAGGCAAAAGAGCTACACTAATAGAAGAAGACCACTAGAGTTTGAGGAAGGTGATCATGTGTACCTTAAGGTGTCACCACTTCGTGGAATGAGGAGATTCAAAGTTAAGGGCAAATTATCCCCTTGCTTTATTGGACCCTTTAGAATCTTCAGGTGGGTTGGGGAGATGGCATACCAACTCGAGCAACCTGATAATCTATCTGATGTGCATGATGTATTCCATGTGTCACAACTTAAGAAGTGTCTCCGTGTCCCTGAAGAACAATTACCAATGGAAGAGCTCATTGTTCATGGTGATTTGACTTATACAGAATATCCTATCAAGATTCTTGATACTTTGACTCGAGTTACTAGAAATAAAGTGATAAAGATGTGCAAAGTGCAATGGAGTCACCATGGAGAAGATGAAGCTACTTGGGAGAGAGAAGAAGAGCTTCGAATAGAATTTCCCCATCTTTTCCCTAGTCCTTCCTAAATCTCGAGGACAAGATTCTTTAAGGGGGTAGGATTTGTAATACCCAAATTTGTAAATCATATGATAGGAGATTATTTCCTTGAGTATTTTGCCTCTATTTAATTGAGCATGTGAATAAACACCTTTAAAGTTAATAAATAGCTAAAGACACTTAAATAAAGTATGAATCATGCTGATGTTTATTTGTTTGTGCATTTGTCTACAATGGTAATGATAATAAGAATACATAAAAGAAGAGAATTAGTTCTAACCCAATTTGCACTCTAGAATTTAGAAAAGAGAAGAAATAAAATACTATGTGAATAAAAATAAGTATATAAAAATATATTATTCCAACACTAGGATTTGAAGTTGTATATTTGACTCAAAAATGAAACTCATAACAAGATTCAAATTCAAATTGGAGATTCAAATGAAAAGGAAAAGAAAATCAAAAAGAAAAACAAAAATACAAAAGAAAAAGGAAAAACAGTTAACTGGGCTCGCTTGGTCTCATTTCGGCCCATTAGTCTTCGCATCCGCGCGGCCCAGGGCAGATGGACGGGGCCGACAGGCAGGCTCGCTTCGTCAGTCGCTCGTGCTTGCCTGCTTCTTCTCTTACACTGACTGGTGGGTTCCACAGGTCGGGCATCAGTCTATGCGCGCACCCTGTTGAACCCGTAGTGGTGGGCCCCTTCCGTCAAACACTTATGAGTTCGCGCGTGACCGGTTCCCTCACGCTCGCTGTCACTGCCACGCGGGACCCACACACCATCTTCCACTTCCGCCCAAATCGGAGCTACGCCGCCGTAACCACGTCTCCGCAAATCCGAGCTGATTCAACTACAACTCTGAGTTTCGCTCGTCGTTACCGGATGCGCCTCACCTCCTATATAGTTAGGTCGACCCCTTCTTTCCTCCCGTTTCACCATTGACGCCGAGAGAGAGAAAAAGAGGGATCTGAGCGCTGTTGTCGGGAAGGCCTCGATTGAGCGCTCCTATGCTCGAGCCACGACATTGAGGGGCATCAGCAACTCAGCGCGGAACCGATCGAGACCACAGGAAGGGTGGTGAGCAACCGTAGGCGTGGGAACTTCCCGTCAGTGGTGGAGGACCACCGCGGGGGATGCACGGCTCCGTGGGCAATTTCATCTCCGCCACTATCGTCAGTGAGAACATAACTAGAATGTTTCAATTGTCCTTCCCATTGCGTAGCGAGGCTTAGATTAATGGATGGCGCACGCAAACGCCGATTGGCCATACTCCGATGATGGTCCACCGTATTCCTTGGGCGATGCCACCGTGCTTCGCTATCGAATAGGTTAGTTGTGCGCTGACCGTTGGATCCATGATTGATGGTTACGATTAGAACGTATTATACCCCTTCCGTCTGTGGAATTGGCGCCCTTGGATCATGATCGGTCGGCCCAAATCAGTTGGTGTGTAATGTATCATCCAACCGTCGATCGCCAATCTAATGGTACTAGTTGCATACCAGTTTGATGGGCGTGGGATCTAATAAGGTCCGTCGGATTGAGATCGGATGGCTGATCTCATCCCCTACCGCTTCGTCCGTGGAATTTTGCAAATGAACCCCTCTGTTATACCGATATCAACCCGCCATCCCGTGCTAGAGTAGCTGAGTCTTAGGATTCTTGCACCGAGACCCCTGCACTTCTCAGTTTTTGGTGCACAGTCCAGATAATTAATATAATAGAGAAATTAAATTAGAAATGGATTTTTAATGTAAAAATAAATTCTAGAACTTGTTTAATTCATAGAAAATTCATGCTTAGTCCAAATTAATCCATTCTAGTTCCTATAATTTTGTAATAAAGTTTTTATCACATAGTGTCTTTGTTTTGACATGAGCACCATATTAAAACTTATCTCTTAATTAATCCTATATCAAATACATAAAACCTTTGGAAATTCATAACTTAAAATCCACAACTCCAAAATTAGGGATTCCTATTCCTATGATCTTATTTTAATGTGTAGATTATTAATATGTATTTTGTTTACATGTTTGGTGTGATGTTAATTTCTTCTTTATACTATGCATGTTTGTATTATGGCGAGTAGAAGAGTCTGTGGCTGAGGATCCCGGTGTTCAGCAGATAGAAGTTGCTGAGTTGGAGCTCATTGAAGACAAGTTGTGCCCTTGACCACTTTTATCACCCAATAATGTTCTTTATAATCATTTATTCATGCATAGGTTTATTTTTGATGGGACTCAATAGGTTGCCCTAGTCTGCTTATCTTATTACCTTGTTTACCACTGAATCATTTGGGTAGTTTTGCTATTGCTTTATATGGTTTTGGGTTTAATATTACATTATGTCCATATTCCAATTATTCTGTTATTCTATTTATGTTCATGTCAAGATCATTATTTTTAATTGGAACATGGAGCTTAACTTGAGAAACACGTGCCACCACAACGGTGGAATGGGATGCCCATGGCTGACTAACTAGGAAAGCTAGTGGAGGACTACCTTACCCGAAAGGGGCAAGGGCAGTAGGGGAGTAGGCGTGTAGGGAGGTTCCCGGGTTGATTTTGCTGTGATGGCGGTCAGACAGGGGATTACTGCATTGCTCTTCCTAGAAACTATAGCGGGTTTTCTAAAGCTAGTGGAACTAGGTAAAGGCCTCATAGTGTTGCCCTGCCTCGCCTCCTTGGTAGAGGTGTATAGGAGTCGCGATCCCTTGGCAGATGGGTGACATGACTTGTGGGTATAGGGTACAACCTCTGCAGTGTGTAAAACTGGTATACTAGCCGTGCTCGCGGTCATGAGCAGCTTAGGACTCTCGCATGAGTAAATTATGGAACTAAATTCAATTTGGCATTTACATTGCATGGGATTATTTATTAATTTTGTTTTATTCTTATTATGGTTTGGTATTTACTTACATCTAGTAATTGCTATTAAAATTTGACCAACTTATTAAAAGCAATGCTCAACTTTAACCCCTATTGTTGATCAGCCTTACATATCACATGAACTCCCACCTTTGGTGAGTTCATGCACATTATTCCCCACAACTTGTTGAGCAATGAACATATGTGAGCTCACCCTTGCTGCCTCAACCCCCCCCCCCCCACAGGAGAAGAACATGTGGCCCAGGAGGAGCCGCACAATGAGGAGTTTGACTTAATCTAGGTGGCATCTCTGAGTCGACTTTATGGCGCCAAGGATGGACTTTAGTTCGCTTTATATTTATCTTTTATTTTGTAAGACTTTCGCTATGTAATAAGTACTTTTACCATATTATGACATTTATCTCTATACACTCTGTTATTATATGTTTGTCTTCTTTGGCGCATATATGAGATGCACCCGGCTTTATCCCTTAAATCCGGGTGTGACACCCCTTCAAGCAGTGCCAGGACAGCCATGGTGCCCTGTGCCTTGAGCTCCCTGCGCCGGATCCCCTCCCTTGTGCGTCCCTATTCTCTAGCGCTCTGACCCGCAGCACGCCAGCATGGAGCTTCCCCATGGTGTGAGCTCCATCGTCGGCTTCTCCCTCATCCAAGGAGTTCGGTCGGGATTCGAGCTCTCCACACAGCCCCAACCCACACCGATCTACAAGCCCCAGCCATGTCGTCGACCTTGGTGAGACCCTGCTGCCCCGCTGTTTTTGCGCTCTGTGTGCTTGATAAAATATCTTAACTCTATGAGAGTTGTTAACCGCAGCTAGTCGTCGATGCCATCCCTCGTGCATAGCTTGTTCGACGTGGTGCCAGTCGAGTGAACAACATGCATGCACCACTCAAATCAGAGCCCATCAGGTTGTTCGATGTGATTTTCTATCTATGTGATTTATCGATGTTGTGTATATGTGTGTATATGTTTGCATGTGGATTTAGGTTTGTAGAGAAGAAAGTAGGAGGCATGCGCCTTGTAATTGTGAGTTGATGATTCATTTTGATGTGAGGAGTACGTGGTGAACATATAAATCGAAGGCTTAGGAGTTATGCTTCTCACAAGTGCAATATCAGAATCTGTCCAGATTCTGTCTAGATTTTAAAGATTGCATTGTTTGACAAAATTAAACGTAGAATCAGCTCTTAGTAATCATAAGAAAGTTGTAGTACATTTCCTAAGATTTCTAGAATGTTGTGGATCACTAGTTTTGGTGGTCTAAATCTTCAGTTATAGCCGTTTGAAGTTGAAGTTCTGAATCTGTCCAAATCTGGATAGATGCACCTTCTTTGTATTGTTTAACTTTGTTAAGTATTGAAGTAGCCTAAGATGTTTTTGAATGTTTCGTAGACCATTTTATTAGCTTTCTAGAAAGTCTTAGTTCACTTGTTTTGGATGTATAAATCTCTAGTTATGACTAAAACAAGTGCAGGCTGTGTTGCTGTCCCAAAAATAGCAATTACTAAGTTTGTTGCTTGGAATTGCTTTGTTTGGTTGATTAGATTTAGTTAGTCTTAAAAAATGAATACTTGTAGTTGCAACACTCTAGTTAGTATTTCCCATGTTATGCTTGTGTGCACACTAAGTGTAAGACCCAAAATTAGTAAAAAATTTTAATTATAAAATAAATAAACAAATATAGTAATTATAGTACTTTGGGAATTGGGGAATGAGAAAGGAAATTTGTAGTAGAGTCAACTATTGTTAGAGGCAAATATGAGAAGGACAATAAAATTGTAATATTTAAAATAATATGGTTTATATTCACATCTGGATTTCAAATGATACATTTGGAAAATTTGAAAATTAAAATAGGAGTATAAATTTGAGTTTGAATAATTGAATTTGGAATTAGGAATAGAAAAGGGGAGTGAAAATTTCAACTAAGTCATTCATTCCTCCCTACATAAATAACAAGGAAAATAATGAATAATAAGAAAATGGGAGTGAAAATTTCAACTAAGTCATTTCGGCCCACTATCGTGCGCGCCTCAGCCCAACTCGCCCTTAAACCGGCGCACCGCGCTCCCCGCACAAGCCTGGCGCTCACTGGTAGGCGGGACCCGCTTCCCAGCCGTGGCCACGCACTGCCATCACCTCCACGTGGGTCCAATGGATCAGTCTCACCAGATCGTGCGTACCGTGCCTTGTGCCGCTGACAATTTGGGGTCAGTCCGTCAGGATCGTCTCCTACCCCCACGCGAACTCAAACCACCGGCCGAAATTCATGGCTTCCGCACGAATTTGGCGGGTTGTTCCGATCTTCCGACCGGGATCCGCTCGCCTCGGTGCTTAAATAAATCCATCACCGCAAACCCCCCTCAACCCTCAACTCACGGCCCCCACAGTCGTTCGTGCATCCAGCAGGGGGAGTCCAGGAATTGCCGCCACGCCAGAATCGGGTTAGTTGAGCGATTGGTGGCAAAGTGTGGATGTTTGTGTGCGCAAGGGGTGCTCAGTTCTATCTGGGGGATCATCGGGTTCGTACATCGGCGAGGGAGCAGTGAATTGCTCGCCGGAGCTCATACACCATCATGGCTCCGCACTTCGTCGTGGCCGAGCCGCTCGAGTTCCCTTACCGTTGAGTGTTTGTCCCCTTGTGTCCTCGCCACGTTCTCCTCTATCCTAACATGCTACTTGTTCGGAGCTTGGGTCACCTGGGGCCGTGGGTATGCGGGAGTGCCATGACCGCCGCCATGGTGAGCGCGCTCTGCCTCTTGCACACTGGCGTGGGGGAGGAAGATAAGCACCTTGCCATTGGATCGATCGCCAGCGGCTACGATTAGAACGGGTTCGAATTAGATATGGTCTGTTTGATCAGAATGGATGTGTAGGATTATATCTGCGCATACCGGTTCGATGCCTCACTCTAGACCGTTGATCGCGGATCCGGGGCCCTTGTTTGATAAGTGGTGTGGAGAGATATCAGCTATGGATCTCGAATCCAATGGCTATGGGCCCGTACCGGTTCGTGGGGCTCGGGTTATAATCTGAGCCGTTGAAACCAGATCGGGCGACTCACGATCGCTGATACGCTTTTGGCCTATGCATTTTGCAGAAGAGACCCTATGCTTTTAGGTATTCAACCCGCCGTCCTATGCGGCTGTTCACTGAGTCTTAGGAATTCTTACACTGTGACCCCTGTGTCTCCCTATTATTGGCGCCCAGTCCAGAGCTCAAGGAAAATCAAATAAATGAATTTAGAAATTGATTTTCAATACACAAATAATTCTAGAAACTTGCATAAATCATATTTAATTCATTTTAGCTCCAAATTGATCCATTCCACTTACAATAAGTTTGTTTTAATATTATCTATCATCTAGTACTCTGTTTAGCCATGAAACTTGAAGTAAAAATGTTCATTTGAATTAATCTATTCTAGGTGCTTAATAAATTCAGAAAATTCATAACTTGGTAACCGTAACCCTGAATTTAGTAATTCTTGTTCCTACGATCTCGTTACACATCATAGAATATTATTATGCAGTTTGATCTTGTGTTTGGTGTGATGTTAATGTTGTCTATACCATGTTTGTTTGTATTGCTACGTTTAGCAGTGAGGTCATGAGTCACCTGAAGAGCAAGTTGGTACCTGGAATCTCAAGTCCCAGGCAAGTTGTGCCCTTGATCACTTCTTTTTACCCAGTCATGTTCTTATTAATCATAATGATCTGCATAGGTTAATTTTGATGGGACCCAATAAGTTACCCTAGTTTGACTATCTTTATACCTTGTTTACCACTGAATTTTTGGGTAGTACCTGCTATTGCTTTATGTGGTTTTGGGTATAGAGATACACAATATTCATGATCATACTTTTATTATCATTTGTTATTTACTGTTCATGATAACATCATTATGTTAATTGGAACATGGAGAACCACCCGGGAAAACAGTGGTACCACAAGGGTGGTATGGGACGCCCTTGGCTGACTAATTAGGAAGGCTAGTGGAGGACTATCTTACCCAAAATGGGCAAGGGCAGTAGGGGAGTGGTTAGTGTAGGGAGGCCCTTGGGTTGATTTTGCTGCGATGGCGGTCAGGCGAGGCGTCCCTGCGTTGGAGCTTCCTAGAAACTGTAGCGGGTTTTCTAAAGCTAGTGGAACTTTGTAAAGGCCTCATAGTGTTCCCCTGCCTCTCCTCCTTGGTAGAGGTGTATGAGAGTGGCCTTCTCTTGGCAGATGGGTAACATAACTTGTGGGTAATGATGCGCAACCTCTGCAGAGTGTAAAACTGGTATATCAGCCGTGCTCACGGTCATGAGTAGCTCGGACCCTCACATGATTAATTTATGGAACTAAATTCAATTTATCATATGCATTGCATTGCGGGTGTTGTTATCACTTTTGTTCTACTACTTAATTGGGTTGGTATTTACTTATACTTAGTAATTCCTAATAAAATTTTGACCAACTTTAAAAGCAATGCTCAGCTCTAACCATCCTCTTTGGTAAGCCTTACACTTCACATGAGCTCCCACCTTTGGCGAGTTCATGCACATTATTCCCCACAACTTGTTGAGCGATGAACGTATGTGAGCTCACTCTTGCTATCTCACACCCCCACAGGTCAAGAACAGGTACCGCAGGATGATGCGCATGGAGGATGCTGTGATGAGTTCGTGAGATGTCTAGGCCATCGTCTCCCAGTCAACTTTGGGTTGCTGGATCGTTGTCTCCTTATGATGTAATTATTTATTTATTTTGTACAGAACTCCTATTATATAGTAAAGATGTGACATACATTTCTGTACCATGAATCATCATATGTGTGAGACTTGGTCCCAGCACACCTGGTGATTATTTCGCACCCGGGTTTTGGACCCCTAAAACCCTGGTGTGATAGAAGTGGTATCAGAGGGATGTTGACTATAGGACGAAACCTAGATAGAACTAGACAACCCTTAGCTACTTATCTTTGTTACTCTGATTCTTTCTAAAACTTTCCTTAATCTTTTCTCATCCACTGCTGCTTTACTCTGATTACTCTTACCTTATCACTCTAAAGACAAAAGTGGATTTCACACTTTGAAATCCTGTACCTAAAATGACCTTTAGGAATAGGAGACCTACTCATAGGAACAAAAAAACAAAGCTATTTTTTTATAGATATCTATGAACTTGATTGCTTGTTCTTATGATACTTGTCTGATTTGGATCTTTGATTGGGTGTGATGGGTTGTGGATCAATGTCCACAATTGCATCTGCATATATATCTAGGCATAAAAGATAATATTTATAAAATAACTAGACAATCTAGTATATCCTCATTAAAATGTATCTAGTATTCCATATCTATCTCATCTTGACAGAATCTATCTTACCCTTGGACATTCACCTTATACGACTAGTTACCCCCAATCTTGACATAAAACAACAGATCAAGCCCTACCAAAGAATCTTCAGTTCACAACCAGCTACTAGCCTATTCATTCTGCATACCAAATAATTTCCCTTGCAAAACTATCTTACCATATGCTTCTAACTCAGATGGTCAATACCAGGAATGGCAAAGGAATCGATCTACCTGCCAATCCACATAACTGGAGGGTGCTTAAACAACAACAACAAGCAGAGATGAATCCTCCAAATCCTCCACCGGTCGGTGCTGATCCAGCAGTTGCAGCCCAGATGTGAATAATGCAACAGATGACTGACACTATGGTAGATATGCACGCGCAGATGCAACAGGAGCATCAGGAGATGTGCCAAGAAAGGGAGGAGATGCGCCAGGAGCGAAGGGTGCAACAGCAGCAACCACCACTACCTCCACCACCACCACCAGCTCCACCCAAGGATAAGCACTGGGAGTTTATGAGTCACAAACCACCAACCTTCTCCAACTCCGCGGACCCACTGCAAGCAGATGATTGGCTAAAATCTGTAGATAAGATGCTTAACATAGCTCAGTGCTCGGACAGAGAGAAAGTGCTCTATGCATCGGGTCATCTTACTGGCCCCACTGTGGATTGGTGGAATGCGTATTGCGTTGCTCATGCTGTCGTCAACACAATCACTTGGGCAGAATTCTCCACTCAATTCAGGAATTACCATATTCCTGATGGACTCATGAAGATTAAAGGAAGGAGTTTTTGTCCCTCAAACAGGGAAGTATGTCCGTGAGCGAATATAGGGACAAATTTATTCTGCTATGTCGATATGCTCCTAGAGATGTTGAGGATGATGAGAAGAAGCAGGAACTCTTTCTGGACGGTTTGATTGGACCCCTACAATATCAACTGGTATCGCACACATTTCTGTCCTTTCAGCGACTACTTGATAAGGCAATTGCTGTGGAAAACAAGAGGTGTGAGTTTGGAGAGAAAAGAAGGGTTGCCAACCAGGGATAGGCTGGAAGTAGTTCTCATCCCCGTTATACTACCACTCAAAGTACACTAGCTCGTGGCAGTTCCGGGCAGCAGACTCAACAGACACAAACTGCTCCTCCTCAAGCAAGCACACCAGCAGGACCTATTGCTCCCAACACATCCACCAACAGGGCATGCTTCAACTGTGGACAATCCGGACACTATGCCAACTACTGTCCCAACAAGGATGCCTACACTACACCAGCTCCAATGAAGCAAGGTCAGGCTTCGACAGGAAAGAGTTAGCCCCTATCTGTTAACCGGAGGCAAGCCAACCATGCAAAAGTAGAAGCTGAGCCGGGTGAACTTGAAATCTAAGAAGTGCTAGTTAAAGATGAAGTAGTCGGTGAAGAAGTCAACGAGCAACAAGAGTAGAACATATATAGGAATAAACATATATATATATATATATATTACTATTTGTAAGACCTAAATATTATTTTAGCTAGTAGTTAGTATTTTACTATTTTAGGAATAATAATAAGGTCTATTTGACCATATGTTTTGTTAATGATTTATGCATGATGTCGAGATTCTTGTTTGTGCATATGTTCTGAGACAATATGGTTATACATCCTTTTTCTCACAAATCTCGAGGACGCGATTTCTGTTAAGGGGGGCATGATTTGTAAGATCCAAAATTAGTAGAAAAAAATTAATTATAAAATAAATAAACAAATATAGTTATTATAGTACTTTCGGAATTGGGGAATGAGAAAGGAAATTTGTAATAGAGTAAACTATTGTTAGAGGCAAATATGAGAAGGAGAATAAAATAGTAATATTTAAAATAATATGGTTCATATTCACATTTGGATTTCAAATGATACATTTGGAAATTCTGAAAAATTAAAATAGGAGTATAAATTTGAGTTTGAATAATTGAATTTGGAATTAGGAATAGAAAATGGGAGTGAAAATTTCAACTAAGTCATTCATTCCTCCCTACATAAATAACAAGGAAAATAATGAATAATAAGATTGAAAATAGTAGAGGTTATATTCACAGTAGTATTAATTTTGACACTTGGAAAATTTGAAAATTGAAATGGGAGTTTTGAATTTGAAATTGAATTTGAATTGAGAACTTTGAAATAGAAAAGAAAAAGATAAAAAACGCTCTCGGGCCTCAATACTCCCTTCGGCCCACTACCGTGCGCGCCCTGGCCCAACTCGCCCTTAAACCGGCCCATCGGCGCTCCCCGCACACGCCTGACGCTCACTGGTAGGCGGGACCCGCTTCCTAGCCGTGGCCACACACTGCCATCACCTACACGTGGGCCCAATGGGTCAGTCTCACCAGATCGTGCGTACCGTGCCTTGTGCCGCTGACAGTGTGGGGTTAGTCCGTCAGGATCGTCTCCTACCCCCACGCGGACTCAAACCACCGCCCGAAATTCATTGGCTTCCACACGAATTTGGTGGGTTGTTCCGATCTTCCAGCCAGGATCCGCTCGCCTCGGTGCTTAAATAAAGTCGTCACCGCAAACCCCCCCTCAACCCTCAACTCATGGCCCCCACAGGCGTTCGTGCATCCTAGCAGGGGGAGTCCAGGAATTGCTGCCACGCTAGAATCAGGTTAGCTGAGCGATTGGTGGTGGAGTGTGGACGATTGTGTGTGTAAGGGGTGCTCGGTTCTATCCGAGGGGTCATCGGGCTCGTACATCGGCGGGGGAGCAGTGAATTGCTCGCCGGAGCTCATACACCGTCGTGGCTCTGCACTTCGTCGTGGTTGGGCTGCTCGAGTTCCCTTGCCGGTGAGTGTTTCTCCCCTGTGTCCTCGCCGTGTTCTCCTCTATACTAACGTGCTACTCGTTCGGAGCTTGGGTCACTTGGAGCCATGGGTGTGCGGGAGTGCCATGGCCGCCGCCGCGGTGAGCGCGCTCCGCCGCTTGCACACTGGCGTGGGAGAGGAAGATAAGCGCCTTGTCGTTTGATCGATTGCCAGCGGCTAAGAATAGAACAGGTTCAGATTAGATATGGTCCATTCGATCAGAATGGACGCGCAGGATTATATCTACGCATACTGGTTTGATGCCTCACTCTGGACTGTTGATCGAGGATCCGGGGGCCCTTGTTTGATAAGTGGCGTGGAGAGATATCAGTCGTGGATCTCGGATCCAACGGCTGTGGGACCATACCTGTTCGCGGGACTCAGGTTATAATCTGAGCCATTGAAACCAGATCGGGCGACTCACGATCACCGATACCCTTTCGGCCTGTGCATTTTGCAGAAGAGACCCTATGCTTTTAGGTATTCAACCCGCCGTCCTATGCGGCTATTCACTGAGTCTTAGGAATTCTTACACCGTGACCCCTGTGTCTCTCTGTTATTGGCACCCAGTCCAGAGCTCAAAGAAAATCAGATAAAAGAATTTAGAAATTGATTTTCAATACACATAATTCTAGAAACTTGCATAAATCATATTTAATTCATTTTAGCTCCAAATTGATCCATTCTAGTTGCAATAAGTTTGTTTTAATATTATCTATCATCTAGTACCTCTGTTTAGCCATGAAACTTGAAGTAAAAATGTTCATTTGAATTAATCTATTCTAGGTGCTTAATAAATTCAGAAAATTCATAACTTGGTAACCGTAACTCCGAATTTAGTAATTCTTGTTCCTACGATCTCGTTATGCAGCATAGAATATTATAATGCAGTTGGATCTTGTGTTTGGTGTGATGTTAATTTTGTCTATACCATGTTTGTTTGTATTGCTACGTTTAGCAGTGAGGTCACAAGTCACCTGAAGAGCAAGTTGGTACCTAGAATCTCAAGTCCTAGGCAAGTTGCGCCCTTGATCACTTCTTTTTACCCAGTCATGTTCTTATTAATCATAATAATTTGTATAGGTTAATTTTGATGGGACCTAATAGGTTACCCTAGTTTGACTATCTTTGTACCTTGTTTACCACTGAATTTTTGGGTAGTACCTGCTATTGCTTTATGTGGTTTTGGGTATAGAGATACACATTATTCATGATCATACTTTTATTATCAGTTGTTATTTACTGTTCATGATAAGATCATTATGTTATCTGGAACATGGAGAACCACCCGGGAAAACAGTGCTACCATAAGGGTGGTATGGGACGCCCTTGGCTGACTAATTAGGAAAGCTAGTGGTAGGACTACCTTACCCGAAAGGAGTAAGGGCAGTAGGCGAGTGGTCAGTGTAGGGAGGCCCTTGGGTTGATTTTGCTGTGTTGGCCGTCAGGCGAGGGGTCCCTGCATTGGAGCTTCCTAGAAACTGTAGCGGGTTTTCTGAAGCTAGTGGAACTTTGTAAAGGCCTTGTAGTGTTACCCTGCTTCGCCTCCTCAGTAGAGGTGTATGGGCATGGCCTTCTCTTGGCAGATGGGTAATATGACTTGTGGGTAAAGATGTGCAACCTCTGTAGAGTGTAAAACTGGTATATCAGCCGTGCTCACGGTCATGAGCAGCTCAGACCCTCACATGATTAATTTATGGAACTAAATTCAATTTATCAAATGCATTGCATTGCGGGTGTTGTTATCACTTTTGTTGAGCGAGTTCATGCACATTTTGCCCCACAACTTGTTGAGTGATGAACATATGTGAGCTCACTCTTGCTTGTCTCACACCCCCACAAGTCAAGAATAGGTACCGCGGGATCAGGCGCATGGAGGATGCTGTGATGACTTTGTGAGAGGTCTAGGCCTGTCGTCTCCCAGTCAACTTTGGGTTGCTGGACCGTTGTCTCCTTATGATGTAATTATTTATTTATTTTGTACAGAACTCCTATTATATAGTAAAGATGTGACATTCGTTTCTGTACCATTAATCATCATATGTGTGAGACTTGGTCCCAACACACCTGGTGATTATTTCGCACCTGGGATTTGGACCCCTAAAACCCGGGTGTGACACTAAGTTAAGTATAGGGTTGAGTATTCCATGTCTTCCGTGGTGTTAGAAATAGCCAATGCTTGTGTATGAGTGTTATGGTGTCTTGCTATTGACGATTACTTTACTATCATATAGCATCATCCATATCACGTTCTTTTCATTATATTCATATATGCGCATAATGCATCGTGTTAGGGGCCTTCCTCTTCTCAAGGTCCTCAAAATTGTGACTAATCCATATGTTTTCAGCATGATTATGAATAGTCATAGGAAGCTTCGGCTTTGGGATGAAGAGCTTCTCTTATGACGGAATGAAGGGAGATAGAGTGCGCGACGAAGCTAAATGCCAAGGACCTTCGACTTAACATATTGACAAAGCTCAAGCATGAAGATGACTAAAAGGGGCTAAAGACCTTATAGTCCTCAATAATTCATGTTAGGATTATAGGCAGTTACCAGGGATAAAAATGTACTTTTATCTCGGCTGCGTCCCGTGCCTATAAATAGATGAACAGTAACACCGTACTGTTCACACTGGATTGTAATCGCTCTCGCATCATTCTCGCTCTCTCATCTTTTGGCAAGCCGAAGGTACCATTGTAATATGAATATTGTTAATGCTTATTCATGTTTGATGAAGATAATAATAAATGAATCATTGATATATGACAATTATTATATTCATTTCTCTGTGTTCCTTCACCTTCTTATTTATATTCACATTTATATGATAAAATGATGAAGGTGTGTCCCTCATAACCTTCATCTGAAGATCATTGTATCCAAGAGGAAATAATGCTTTGAAGGACGAAGGTCTTTAACCATTAACAATTGTGTTGCCTTTTTCTTGATTTATAGCATTTGAGAACAAGTGACCAACATTGGCGCCCACCTCCGGTGAACTCACTTCCACAACCTTTGGAAGAGCATACATCTTCGACATGCCACTGAAGAAGGCAACGGTGCTAGGGGCTGCCCTAAAACCACTGGACATAAATCAAGATGCTCTCTCTCTGCGAGAGGACATAAACCAAAAGAGAAAGGCCACCAGCCCAACTCTTCAGGAGGAGCAAATTGATCAGGAAATCAGGGACCTAGAGGCCATCCATCAGCAAGTGCAAAGAAAAAGGAGAAGATGGCCCGGCTGGCCGACCTTCAGAAGAAGATTGACGAAGCCACTGAAGAAATGTGTCATCTTACTCAAGACGACCAGGACCGAAGGCCTTAGCACAGGGAGCTTCGTCAGGAGAGCTCATCCAACGAAGATGGATGGTACGATGACTTTCATCATGGTAATTTTACTTTTTATGATTCTTCTCCTCTGGCAGCAGAATTTCAGGCTATCCCATGGCCACAATCTTACAAGCCACCCTAGTTGCCCATGAATGATGGGCACTCGGATCCAAAGCAATTCTTGATGAGTTACGAGGCAACAATATCTTTGTATGGAGGCAATGCCGCTGTCATGGCAAAATCCTTCGTAATGGCAGTCCGAAGCGTGGCCCAGACATGGTACTCCTCCCTTCGGCCAGGAACAATTACATCATGGCAGAAGCTCAAGCATATGCTAGTAACCAGTTTTCAAGGTTTTCAGACGAAGCTAGTTACTGCTCAGGCCTTGTTTCAATGCACGCAAGACCACAAGGAGTATCTTCAGGCGTATGTTCCGAAGGTTTTTGCGTCTGAGAGCACAAGCGCCCACAGTGCCCAATGAAATTATCATTGAGGCCATGATCAAGGGACTTCGGCCAGGACCTATCGCACAATATTTTGCCAGAAGCCTCCACAAACCCTAGAGAAGCTCCTTCAGAAGATGGATGAGTACATTCATGCCGATAATGATTTTCGCCAAAGAAGGGAGGAAGCCTACATGTTTTCTGAAATGACCAGAGGCTTCAAAGGGAGACTTCATCCTAGGCATATCCGATCAATTCATAACTCCAATGCTAATGATGAAAGGGCTAGCAATGTTCAGCATAGCCATCACAGTTCTCAGTCTTTGATCATCCAACAGACTTCTTTCAGACCACCAGCTCTGAGAGGCAGAGGAGGAAGGAGTTTCAGTGGAGGAAGGTTCGGCAATCAACCTAGAAAGTTGTACTGCCTTTTTTGTGGCGAGGACAAGGGCCACACAACAAGGACATGCCAGGTCACAATTCAAATGCAAAAGGAAATTGCTGAAGCCGAGGCGCGGTAGAGTCAGCCGAAGCAAGTCCTCCACACACCACACTGCTTCATGTTATTCTCCATACATCCCAGAATACGTAGGCAATCAACAACCTATGGCTTCTGTTGCTTCGGCAAGCCATTCCTGAACTTCCTAGCCTCAGTTGCAACCACCACCACTGCTGGTCCACAATCAGCAGCCAGAAGGGCGCAATCATACTCAGCAACAGCGTGACCTTCGGGAGGAATTCGAAGCTCACACAGTCAACAACACTGTGCCTGAATCGAAGCATATTTACTAAAAGGACTACAGTGGCTCGCCCAAGGAATATGTTGATCTGATGTATCTTAACTCTTTCTGCCTTTATATTTTCTTGAAAGTAAAACAATACAGGAGGGATTAGTTTTCAATGTGATGTAATAATATTGTCGTTCCACCATCGAGTGTTAAAAAAAGTTCTGAAGCTACAAAGCCATTTCTAAGGGAGCGCAGAGTAAGTTCTGAATCTACAAAGTCGTTCCTAAGGAAGCGCAGAGTAAGTTCTGAAGCTCAAAAGTCGTTCCTAAGAGAATGTACAGCCAAAATGCCACCTAAGTAAAAGGTGAAGAAGCTCTAAAGTTGTTCCTGAGGGGATGCAGAGCTTAAATACCACTTAAATCAAAGGTGAAGAAGCTCCAAAGTCGTTCCTAAGGGAATGCAAAGCTTAGCTCCAAAGTCATTCCTAAGGGGATGCAGAGCTAAAATACCACCTAAGTAAAAGGTGAAGAGACTCCAAAGTCGTTCCTAAAGGAATGCAGAGTCCGAGTGTGTTTTTTGTGTGGGTGCTCATCTTCAACATAAACATTATACTTCATCATACCATCACATCATTTCGCATAGCATTACATCATACATCATATCGCATCAGCGAGAAAATTGTGGACAAGGAAAAATGATCCTCCGAAAATATTTGAGGGATTATGAAGCAATGTGCTGAAGCACAAAATATACCTTCGGCAGCAGGGAAATCTTCGTCAGCAATGTTATTATGCAATAGCTGTGGCGAAGCATGAAAAGAAGGGAAGGTGTTTTTTCGCCGAAGGCTCAATAATGGTATACAAATTTCATACATCACAAAGAAACACATTACATTAATATACATATAAATATTTGATGTTTGACCCATATACAAATATTACATTTCCTATTATACAAGGATTTAGTCTTCGTTCAGTATCCTTTCGGCAGCTTCATGTAAAAGTTTGTCGACGACTTTGTCAACAACTTCGTTACCAATCTTCATTACATCTAAAGCCTCTTTCATAATTGGATCCGCTTCAGGGTTGTATGGCTTCGGTGGTGGTGAAAGGCCGGCTGTAATAAAGAGCATAATAGTGAATTTCGAAGCTATAAACAAACAACGAGACAAAAAGTTTTTAAAAGGATACCTATAATCATTGCGCGTTCAGCAGCTTCTTCAGCATCCTTTGCCTCGACTAGGGCATCGTGAGATTCTTTTTCACTCTTTTTATAGCTTCATCGGCCATCTCACGGTCGCCCTTCATCCAAACATCAGAATAGAACTTCTCGCCCATCAAAGTAGCTTCGGTTGAAGGTTCCTTCGTATCGTCTACAGAGAAGATGGCTTCTACCTGGGCTGTAGCCTTAACATGTTCACAGCCGATTTTCTCCAAAACTGCTGCAACCCCTCGGACACCGACGAAGGCCCAAAATTCCCCACGGTCGCTGAGTATTTCTTCAAAAGCTTCGACCTCTTCGTCGATCCATTGAATAACTCCTTCGAGATCGCCTCAGATAAATTTTTGATCTGATGAGTAGGCACCCACCTTTGCAAAGCTATCTTTTAGTTTTTTCGCACAATCCATGGATACTTCGTAGCATTTTTCTCTAGAATCCCGAAGTTCTTCAATATTTTTCTGCACCCTTGCTGTTTCCATTTCACTTATTTCTTATTTGGCTTCGCAACTTCGAAATTTTCATTCATTTCAGCAAGTTCCTTCTTTAAACCTTCAACCTCGGCTTTGTGAGCTTCGACTTCTGTGTTAAGCTGGCCTTCGCTGGTTTTCAGTCTATCCACTAAGGAGAGCAGTATTTTGTCTTTTTCAAGAGCTTCATTCCTTAGTGTAATAACTTCTGATCGAAGATTTCCAAGCGCTAGCTGGCAGCTTTCATCTTCTGCTTTCTTCTGGGCTTTTAAAGCCTTGCTCAGAATTAAGCCCTACAAAAATAAAGGATGAGCACATACTGAAAAGGAAATAAACTACAAAAATAATCTGCTTTCTAACAAGTTAAAGTGTTCCCACCTTCAGACTGTTATAGGCAAGACTATCTGCGAGTTGGTCCTTCGTCATTGCAGACAAACCTAACTCAAGCTTCGGGTATCCTACATTGTCTGTCATCTCCTGACAGACATGAATCTCTTTATTGTCAGGCAGACAATAAAGGAAGTCATCTTCATCATCTCCACCATACACCAAGGACCCTTGAGGGTACTGTAGATCCCTAGCATAATGCTGCGCTTCGATAATTTGTCCTTTTGATAATTTTTTCCCTCAAGCATGACGCACTATAAATTCCAATTCCTCAATAGATGCTCCAGGAGCAGGGGATTCAGATTCATCGGTAGCCTTCTCTTTTTCTAACAGTAACGGTGCTTTCGCGGCATCCGAAGGTCTTGATTCAGCACCCTTTTCAACGGCCTCTAAAGGTCTTGCTTCGGCGGGAGCCGAGGGTCCAGCCTTAGCTACAACGTGCGTCATGCCAGCTTCGACATATTTCTTTGTATTCTCGCCATCCACGCAAGGTGCTTCAGCAGAAGCAGGAGTTAACGCCTTTGGGGACTCCATAACAACGTCTAGTACGCTAGCCATTCTTCTTCTATTCGGAGTTACTGAAGCAATTTTTGCTATCTTTGGTACCTCTGTCTCTTGAAACGGACTCAAAACCCCTAATTATTCAGTCGTTATCTTCGGTTTTGGCTTTTCGGTCGATTCCATTCTAGCTTCGGCGGGAGCGGGGTGACTTGACTCAAAAGTAGAAGACCCTTTAGCAGGCCTCGGCTCTTCCGCTGTTTCAGCGCACTTGGGGCGATGCGTCGAAACCTTAACCTTCTTTGGCTTCGGCGTATTAGAGATCGCTGAAGTAGCAACTCTTCTTTTCTTCCCTTGCTTTCGCGAAGGGTAGCAGTAATCTAGGTATACAAAACCAATGACATCAAAAATCCTATTCAGCCTCTTCTTGCCTCGACCTCTGAAGGCCGCAGTCATAGCACCATCTTTGGCCCTTGAATAAGCACCAAGTAATTCATCGCTGATTGCTTCGATAGCATCCAGCCAGTCCTCGTTTGGCTCATCAAATTGGCTCCTATATTTGAATGTATACTTCAAATAGACTAGGCGACCTTCGCTAGACCCAGTAGCAGCCTCCTTCGCCATCTCCCACCCACTTCCGAGTGGCCACACTTTGTAAGCAATATGTTCCTGGACTAAGTCCCTGGTGCCTATGTAGGTGCATACTGTGTTAAAAGCAGCTTGGCACGCTTGTACGTCGTTTCCAAGGGCAAACAATGGTCTCCTAATGCCGAAGTGAGACCATATGGGATGTTGGATAATCCCCTTGATGTCTTCTCTTTCAACCAGATCATTCTTCACATAAAACCATTCTTGCATCCAGGCCCCTGGCCATCTCTTACGAAATGTTGGAACTGGATTGCTTACTTCAGAACGGGTTACGAAGCCATAGCAACCAAAGTTGTTGTGATATTGTTTTTTCCGGTGGCCTTCGTCTCATAACACAATTCATGCATATTGCAGAAGCATTTTGCATTTGGTCCAAGTCCTTGGCTCCTCATGGGCCAAATATAGATTCCCATCTTGATGATGGCTTCAGGAGTAAGCTGATGAAGGTAGATTTTGAAGGTTTTCAGCACTTCAACCAACATCTTATCCAGAGGAAACCGAAGCCCTGCTTTCATGAAGCTTCTATAGACGACCACCTCGTCAGTTTCTGGTAGAGGGACATTATTTTCTCCTCCAGCCCTCACAATAAAAATGTCATGAAAGTACCTTCCTCTCATTGCATCAATTTGTCCCTGCTTCATCGTCGATTTCCCAAAGACAACATGCCTTGGCCTCCAGGGCCGATCTTCAGCACCCTCATTCTCACTTTCTGCATCAAAGTCTTCACTGTCACTGGAACTCTCATATATCCCAGCTAATGTCTCATATGTAATCTTTTCTGCATTGGTCCTCTCCATAGCTTCGTAAAACTCGGACAACGTCAGGTCGACAATCTTCTTCTCACCAGCCATCAAATCAAAACTTGTTGAAATGCCAAAGCTTAAAATCTCGATAAAACAAGAAAGTTTGAAATAGCGAGCATAGTGTAAACAACTGAAATAGCAAAAAAAACGCCTTCAATACGAGCTCATACTTATATGCATAGTGCCCCACGACTTGGTGGGTCCAGCATGTCAGTGTCATTCGCTATTCTAGCGAAGGGAAGGTGTTTTTTCGTATGTTCGGCTAAAGGCCTTCGTCAACGTCACAGTCTAAATTTGTTACAAGGAAACAAATTAATACTGCGAGGGGCTAGTGTTGGGAGCCTTCCTATTCTGAAGGTCCTCAAAATTGTGACTAACCATATGTTTTCAGCATGATTATGAATAGTTACAGGAAGTTTCGGCTTTGGGATGAAGAGCTTCTCATATGACGGAATGAAGGGAGATAGAGTGGGCGAGGAAGCTAAAAGCCAAGGACCTTCGACTTAACATATTGATGAAGCTCAAGCATGAAGATGACTGAAAGGGGCTAAAGACCTTATAGTCCTCAATAATTCATGTTAGGATTATAGACAGTTACCAGGGATATAAATGTACTTTTATCCGAGCTGGGTTCGTTGCCAATAAATAGATGAACAGTAACATCGTACTGTTCACTGCTGGATTGTAATCGCTCTCTCATCTTTTGGCAAGCCGAAGGTACCATTGTAATATGAATATTGTTAATGCTTATTCATGTTTAATGAAGATAATAATAAATGAATCATTGATATATGCCAATTATTATCTTCATTTCTCTGTGTTCCTTCACTTTCTTATTTATATTCACGTTTATATGATAAAATGATGAAGGTGTGTCCCTCATAACCTTCGTCTGAAGATCATTGTATCCGAGAGAAAATAATGCTTCGAAAGACGAAGGTCTTTAACCATTAACAATTGTGTTGCCTTGTTCTTGATTTATAGCATTTGAGAACAAGTGACCAACACATCTCATCAGGTACGCTAGACATACCACGTCAAAGGCGTAATGTGGAGTGCTAAACCTAAAGATGATGGACTAATCAAGTGGATCTTCGTCAAGCCGGTCCTCGCTAACAAACACTAACGTAGTGTTGGATTCCAGGCAAGCCTCTGCATCTATGTCCCATGGTTTGCAATAATTATTTTTATTCACCAACCTGCTTATGATTGTTGCATTCCATTGTAGGAGTTGTTTGAAAACCATTGCTGCATTTTCCCTTGATTAAGATAAGGAAACACAAGGCATGGAGGTATTGGTGTCTACTTATACCAGTTTGTGTCGATTAAGGACCGTACCGTTGTGGTCCCTCGAGTCATGTTGAACTTATGCCTATACACTTAGCTGGCCAGATAACGTGTTCCGACTGCGAAGCCAGAAAACTATTCCAGTCGAATTCGACCTTGTGGTGCACCTACTGGTGTGGTTGAGGAGTGACGGGGACACGGTGAGATGACCCATAGTGGATGGTACGCCCTAACCCTCTAGTAGTTGGGCGGTCCCTGGGTATGGTGGCCTCTATGGAATCCGCGATGTGCAGCGAGGCTGCTACTAGAATGAGTATGGTGGTAACCGTATCTCACAAAGTACTGTGGGTATGGTTTGTTTTAGAAATACCCAACCAGCTAGTTAGTAATCGATTCAAATCGCCATCGTTCCTGGATAGTGAGCACTTGACTTGAGCTATCTCATCGTAGTAAGAACTACACCTTGAGAACCATGAGAATGGTTATATTGATATTGATTAATGATTTTGACATGAATACTTATAATTTAGGGTTGGGTTACTCTTGCTTGTCTATTAATGACATACTTGCTAAATTTGAGTAATCACTAAAGCTATACTAGAAATAGCAAATTGGCAAATGACATCTAGCTAATGAGGTGCTAACTTAGATTTGCAGCAGAATAGGTAATAATGTTGAAATGCTGAAAGATGATTAATTATCATGATGCTCCTTAAAATGCTAATAACTGCATTAATTATTGTACTCTTCCAAAAGAAAGAGCCAGCTCCAGATAAAGCCTTACATGATCCTTGGTGTCTTTTACTTTCTTATTTCCTGGTTTTGGATGGGTAAGTCTAGCTGAGATAAAGCCTTGCATGATCCTTGGTGTCTTTTACTTTCTTATTTCCTAGTTTTGGACGGGTTAGTCTAGCTGAGTACATTCGAGGACTCAGGGTTCATCCCACCATGTTGTAGGTGAAGATCTAGGCCTGCTGATGATGGTGGATAAGTGCTGGTGGGCTCGGCCTTCTATCTAGTTCTCATCCCTGCTGTTTCTGGAGGACTGTCACTGAGCTTGCATGTATTTCAAAACTATGATTACATCTATAATGTACAAAGTTATATTCTTTCAAACCAAGTTTTGTACTTACTCTCATTCCTTATTTGTAAACTTATTGTAACATTATTTCCGCTGCCAAAAACTCTGGTATGTGATTGTGTATTTACTTAATTTGTGATCTTGGTTGTGAGTTGATTTACCGAGGTCCTTTGGGATGCTCGGCGGTCTACCGGGTTTATATGGGCTCAAGTATGCATAAACACTGTGGAAGTAGATGTTTTCGGTACTTATTCTCTTATAAATTGGGCGGTATCGCTACATTTTTTCAAACTATGTGGATGTGTTATCTTAATTGTCACATACTCCCAACCACCATGTTCAGTACGAATGTCCTATGGAGAAATAAGCCTCTAGCTACCTACCCGCATCAAATTGAACACAGTAATACATTCCAATAATGTAGATGTCTGCCTCCCAGAACAGCTATTCCGAAGTGGCGAGTACCTTCTGGAGGATGGCCCAGATGAAGCCGAGTCGTTGGACCCGTGTTAGAAGTCCTCAATCACGGCAGCTTCTGCGATGTCGGGGATGCGGTTCCTCATGGTTTGGAAACGCCTTAGGAACGAGCGGAGAGTCTTGTCGCTTTGACGCTTGATGGACTTGAGGTACCAGGGCTGCGCTGGTTTGTCGAAAAGGGATTGAAAGTTCGTGACAAACTGACAGCTGAAGTCGTCCTAGTCGTTGATGTAGTGGCGAGGTAGATGTTGAAGCCATTGCAGCGCATCTTGCCCTAGGACAATGGGCAAGTATGTTGTCATGACGTCCTCCGTTGTCCCAGCGGCCCGGGCGGCAATCGTGTAGATGGCTAGCCAGCCGCCTGGGTCTTGCTTGGGTTCGTATTTGTCGACGTTGGAGACCTTGAAGTTTGGTGACTGGTCGCTCAAAGCAGGGGGTTAAGGGCCAAGACTCCGCACGTCCCTCGATCCTCCAAGCGATTGTCATGATGATGATCCTAGGGAGGCAAGTGACGTCGTGCATCATGTCGCCTTGACCGGCCTAGAGCCAGGCTGTTGGTGGAGGCTGCTGCCGACTCGGTCCTGGTGGCACAGCTGCACGCCGGTGCACCATGATCTCGGTCGTACTCTTCTCATCACCTGTAACACTCCAAGATACTATTCTAGATAAATTAGGAAAACTTATTTCATGATTTAAATAAATGTGTTTTCAAATAATAAATTACTTAAAAGATTCTTATGTGAACTATCCTTTGTGTTAAAGATTTATTCTCTAAAAAGAATTAAGTTAAACTATCTCTTAATATAGATTTTACATATGGAATTATATCCTTTTAAATAAATATGTGAAAATTATAAATTTATTTTGTTGTACTTCTAAAATGTGGCTATGTCTTTAAATTATTTTCTTTAATAATTATTATTGTAAAATAAATTATTCCTACTAATTTTCATTTGCTTAAATTGATAAATTAATTAATAAAAATGTTTTACATTCATGCTGAGTTTTTGTTTGTTGCAATTTATGCTTGAAATAGAAAATTTAACTCATCTCTAAATTAGACTTAAATTTGAAATTTAAAATAGAAATAAAAATTAGAAATATAAGCTAATATAATGGATCGATATATGTTTGGTTGCTTTGTTTGTACACGACGTTCTTTAGGTAAAGTTGATACAAATTAGGATATCGCAATAAGATATTTAAGAAAATACTCCTTTCAGCTCGCGTGTAACACCCAAAAAAATAATTTAAAAATTTAAATAAAAATATATTCTAATATTTATTTAAATTGGAGGACTAATATGATTAGTACAAATTAACAACAATATTATTTGAATAAAAGAAATAAGTTAGAGTTTGTAACAGATAGGATAGTATTGTAACAAATAAGTACCAGATTAGATCTGTCATGTAACGGATTTGGTTTCGAGTTTGTTAGAGTTCCTAATAGATAGGATAAGATTATAACACATAAGTACCAGATTAGATCTATCATATAATAGATTTGGTTTCCAGTTCCTTAGAATTCCTAATATATAGGATATGGTTGTAACACATAAGTACTAGATTAGATTTATCATATAACCACCCACCTCCCCGCCTATATAAATACATGCCACCATAACACCTCAAGCCATCAATCAAAGACTCATCTCATCCATAGCCTCGCAGCAGCCACCGCTCGCCGGTGGGCCTGCCATCGTGGCCAGGATGTCGCAGCCCCGTTTTGGCGTGAACAGGATCATGCGGGGAGAGAAACGGCCCTGGCTGTCGATCCGGTGATGAGCGCTCATGATTGAATCTCAAATACCCCATCGTGATCGGCCGAGATCATATCGCGAGATCCTTTAATCTCGAGCATTGATTTTAGATCTGACCGATGTGATAGAATACCGGTTCAGGTGAGATAAGTCTCTGATCACTGTCGTTGGATTTGGATCCCACGGCTAGCATGCCACCGTACCCCTTCGCCATGTCCATGATTACAAAGAGGCCCTCGGGTTTCTTTCAAATCAACCCGCCATCCAACCAGTTAGGAAAAAATTAAAATTAAGTACCCGATATTTATGAATTTAACCCCAAGTTTTCTGGAATTAATGCCCGCAGCCCACAGGTTAAATAAAATGAGTAAATTACTTCAGAAAATGTTTAATTCATAAATAATTCATTTTAATTCCTTTTTGATTCATTCCAGTTGCATTAATCTCATATTAATATTGTTTATCATCTAGTAACCTTGTATTGTCATGAAATCTGTGGTTAAAATCTTGTACCTCATTTGTTTTATAGTAGACAATTAAAACTTCAGAAAATCATAACTTCATAACCGTAACTCCGAATTTAGTGATTCTTGAACCTAAGACCTCGTAGCAGCGCATAGAATATTTTTATGTTGTTTGTTCTCATGTTTTGTGTAATATTATTTTTATGCACTCCTTGTCCATTTGTATGTATTAATACGAATAGAAGTGAGGTCACGAGTCACTTGAAGACCAAGTTGGTGATGTACCTGGGAATCTCGAGTCTATGGAAAGTTGTGCCCTTGATCACTTTTCTTTACCTAATAATGTTCCTGTTAATCACAGTTACATGCTCAGGTTAATTTGATGGGATCTAATAGGTTTCCCTAGCATTGTTATCCCCTACCTTGCAAATAGATGAACTATTTGGTAGATTTGCTATTGCTCTACCTGGTTTTGGAAAATTAATGTTTTATTATGATCATGTTCTAATTATGTTGGGGACTTGTTCTCAAGTGCTATGAATTAAGAACAAGGCAACACAAAATGTTAAATGTTAAAGCCCTCCGTCCTTCAAAGCATTATCTCCCTCAGGATATAATGATCTTCAGACGAAGGTTATTAAGGACATACCTTCATCATCATAACACATTTGTATAAAAGACGAAGCATACGAAACATGAGAAACAACATGAATAATTATATGATATCATAATATATATATATATATATCTTATTACATAATCATAAATAAATATGAACAATATTGAATTTACATTTATACCTTCGGCTTGACAGAAAGTGATAATACAAGCGTGCCACGAAAGCAAATGCCAAGCCAGCGTGAACAGTACGGGAGCAATATGATGTATGATGTTATGTTATGCGAATGATGTGATGATGTTATACTATGCAAAATGATATTTGTGCCGAAGACACACACATATCCCCATAGTGGAATACTCAATCTCTTTGCCGTTTATTTTTCGGCTTCACCGCTTATTTTTCGGTGTATCAGCGCTGACTTTTCGCTGTAAGTTCTGCATTCCCTTAGGAACGTCTTTTGAACTTCTTCGCCTTCTATTTCGGCGGTATTCGCGTTGACTTTTCGCGCTTCACCTTATATTTCGGTGGTATTTGGCTCTGCATTCCCTTTGGAACAACTTTTGAGCAGAAAACTTACTCTGCGCTCCCTTAGGAATGACTTTTTGTAGCTTCGGCAAACTTACTCTGCATTCCGTAGAACGACTTTTTATAGCTTCGGAGATACTTATGATGTAATTTTTAGCCACGCGTTCTCTTAGAAACAACTTTTTGCGCTTCAGTGACTTTGTTAGACTCGGTGAGTCTGTGGAGAAGATGTATTTTCACTATGGCAAAAACGAAGCTATTACAAGGAATTGAAAATGACAAGACAACTAGGTTTTCGATAATTGTTCCTTAGTAAGAAAGAAAAATGAAACAACAACAACAACAAAGCCTTTTTGTCCCAAGCATGTTGGGGTAGACTAGAGATGAAACCCCGTATGAAAACCTCAGAGCTCAACCCCCAAAGAAAAAAAGGGGAAACAAAGGCAAATGAGAACCGAAAAAACGACGAAACGGGGAAACACATAAAAGAGATAAAACTCACAAGAACCATCAAGATCTAAATGGGCACAAGAAAAGGTCAAACGATTAAGGAGGAAAAGCGAAACTATAAATCAAGGTTCTGGCACGTGAATTGCACACTTCCACCCCTTCCTATCCACGGCGAGCTCTTTATCAATATTCCACTCCTTCAGGTCCCTCTTCATAGCCTCTGTCCACGTCAAGGTTGGTTGACCTCTACCTCTCTTCACATTCTCGGGACGCCTAATTATTCCGATATGCACTGGTGCCTTTTCAGGTCTTCGTTGGATATGTCCAAACCATCTCAAACGATGTTGCATAAGCTTCTCCTCAATTGGCGCCACTCCTACTCTCTCTCGTATATCATCATTCCGGACTCGGTCTCTCCTTCTGTGGCCACATATCCAGCGCAACATACGCATCTCTGCCACACATAGTTGTTGGACATGTCGTCTTTTAGTGGGCCAACATTCTGCTCCATACAACATAGCCGACCGGATTGCTGTCCTGTAGAATTTGCCTTTTAGTTTGTGTGGCACCCGGGGGTCGCATAAGACACCCGCTGCTTGCCGCCACTTCAACCATCCAGCTTTAATTCTATGACTGACATCCTCATCGATGTCTCCATCCTTCTGAAGCATTGATCCTGAGTAACGAAAAGTGTCTTTCTTGGGTACCACTTGCTCATCAAGACTAACATCGCCATCTTCATACCCCAAAGCACTGAAATCACACTTCATATACTCCGTTTTAGACCTACTAAGCCTAAAACCTTTTGCTTCCAGCGTCTGCCTCCACAATTCCAACTTTTGCGAAACACCACTCCTACTCTCCTCAATAAGTACCACATCATCGGCAAAAAGCATACACCACGGTATATCTCCTTGTATGTCCCTTGTGACCTCATCTATCACCAAAGCGAAAAGATAAGGGCTCAAAGCCGACCCTTGATGTAGTCCTATGTTAATTGGAAAGTCATCGGTGTCCCCATCACTTGTTCGGACACTTGTCACAACATTAGTGTACATATCTTTAATAAGATTAATGTACTTTGTTGCTACTTTGTGTTTTTCCAAGGCCCACCACATTACACTCCTAGGTACTTTGTCATAAGCCTTCTCCAAGTCTATGAAGACCATATGCAGGTCTTTCTTTTGTTCTCTGAATCTCTCCATAAGTTGTCTTAGTAAGAAAATGGCCTCCATAGTTGATCTCCCGGGCATGAAACCAAACTGATTTTGGGTCACGCTCGTCATCTTTCGCAGGCGGTGTTCAATGACTCTCTCCCATAGCTTCATTGTATGGCTCATGAGCTTAATTCCATGGTAATTAGTACAACTTTGAACATCTCCTTTGTTCTTGAAGATTGGTACTAATGTACTCCGCCGCCACTCGTCGGGCATTCTGTTTGTCCGAAAGATGGTGTTGAAAAGCTTAGTCAGCCATACTATCGCTATGTCTCCAAGGCATCTCCATACCTCGATAGGGATACCATCAGGGCCCATTGCCTTTCCTACCTTCATCCTTTTTAGCGCCTCCTTAACTTCATATTCTTGTATCCTTCGTACAAAACCCCTGTTGTTGTCATCGAATGGTTCGTCCAATTCTATTGTAGAACTCTCATTCCCTCCATTGAACAATTTGTTGAAGTACTCCTTCCATCTATTCTTGATCTCTTCATTCTTCACTAATAGTTGGTTTGCTTCATCCTTGATGCATTTGACTTGGTTGACATCCCTTGTCTTCCTTTCACGAATCTTGGCCATCCTATAGATATCCTTTTCTCCCTGCTTTGTGTCCAACCGTTTATAAAGGTTGTCAAAGGCTTGACCCCGGGCTCTACTAACCGCTCGCTTTGCAGACTTCTTCGCTATCCTATACTTCTCTATGTTTTCTGCACACTTGTCATGATGTAAGCGTTTGTAGCAATCTTTCTTCTCCTTGATAGCCTTTTGGACATGTTCGTTCCACCACCAAGTGTATTTAACTTCCCTTCTGTTTTCTTGACTCAACCCAAACTCTTCTGAAGCTATCTTTCGGATGCACATCGCCATCTTCCTCCACATGATATTTGTGTCTCCCTCTTCTGCCCAAGGGCCCTCCTCGATAACTCTCTCCTTGAAAGTTTGGTCCACATCCCCTTTAAGCTTCCACCACTTTGTTCTAGTGACCTTGTTATGCTTATTCTGTTGTAAACGAATCTTAAAACGGAAGTCAGCTGCAACAAGCTTATGTTGGGTTACCACACACTCTCCAGGTATAACCTTGCAATCTAAGCAGGCATGCCTGTCCTCTTTTCTCAAGAGGACGAAATCAATCTGGCTAGTGTGTTGACCACTACTGAAGGTCACCAGGTGGGATGTCCTCTTCCTAAAGAAAATGTTTGCTATAAACATGTCATAGGCTAGGGCAAAGTTCAGGATTTCCTCTCCTTCTTGATTCCTAGTCCCAAAGCCGAAGCCTCCATGCACACCCTCGAAACTGGTGCTAGATGTACCCACATGGCCATTGAGATCTCCTCCTATGAAGAGCTTCTCGCCAACTGGCACACTACTAACCATGTCCTCCAGACCTTCCCAGAACTCTCTCTTTGAGTTCTCATTAAGGCCTACTTGAGGAGCATACGCGCTAATAACATTGAGAACCAAGTCCCCAATGACCAGCTTGACTAGGATGATTCTATCTCCTACCCTCTTAACATCTACTACCCCATCTTTAAGGCTCTTGTCGATCAAGATGCCTACTCCATTCTTGTTTGTTGCAGTCCCCGTGTACCACAACTTGAAGCCTGTACCTTCCACTTCCTTGGCCTTCTGTCCTTTCCACTTGGTCTCTTGAACGCATAAAATATTTACTCGTCTCCTCACCGCAACGTCAACTATTTCTCGTAACTTACCTGTTAAGGAACCTACGTTCCAACTACCTACACGGACCCTAGTAATGAATGTAAAAACTGTTTCTGGGGTAGGATATCTCTCAGTAGATATGCTTCGATTCTGGCACAGTACTATTGACTGTGCGAGCTTCAGACTCCTCCCTGAAATCTCGCTGCTGGTGGGTCTGTTGGCTCCCTTCTGGCAGTTGGCCTCGTGAATACGTAGGTTGTAGCGGTGGCGGAGGTGGAGGCTATGGCCAGGATGCCTACGGCTGACTAGCCGAAGCAACAGACGCTGCAGGATGGTTACCCACATACTCTGGTATGTAGGGTGAGTGATACGAAGCAGTATGCATGACTTGCTTCAGCTGGTTCTGCTGAGCTTCAGCTATTTCTTTCTGTTTCTGTATGGTGACATGGCACATTCTTGTAGTATGGCCCTTGTCCTCACCACAGAATAAGCAATAAATTTTCCTAGGGTGATCCCCAAACCTTCCTCTAAAGCCTCTGGAGCCTCTGCCCCTTGGAGCTGGCGGCTGAAGATAGCTTTGTTGCTGCCCCGAAGCTTGCGAGGGATATTGTGGCCTCTGTTGTTGACTTCCTCTATCGTCACTCTGGGTGGAGTGGATGGACCTAACATGTCTTGGGTGAATTCTCCCTCCGAAGCCCCTGGTCATCTCAAAGAACCTATAAGCTTCCTCCCTTCTCTGACGAAAATCATTGTCAGCACGGATGTATTCATCCATCTTTTGAAGCAGCTTCTCCAAAGTCTATGGAGGCTTTCTAGCGAAATACTGGGCAGTAGGTCCTGGACGAAGCCCCTTGATCATGGCCTCAATGACAATTTCATTGGGCACTGTAGGCGCCTGTGCTCTCAGACGCAAGAACCTTCAGACGTATGCCTGAAGATACTCCTCATGATCTTGTGTGCATTGAAACAGAGCCTGAGCTGTGACTGGCTTCGTCTGGAAGCCCTAGAAGCTTGTCACCAGCATGTCCTTGAGCTTCTCCCATGAGGTGATAGTTCCTGGCCGAAGAGAAGAACACCATGTCTGGGCCACATTCTTAACTGCCATGACGAAGGATTTGGCCATGACAGCTGCATTGCCTCCATATGAAGATATGGTTGCTTCATAACTCATCAAAAACTAATTCGGGTCTAATGTCCATCATACATTGGAAGCTGAGGTGGCTTGTATGATGGGGCCACAGGATAGCCTGCAGTTCTGCTGCCAAGGGAGAAGCATCATCAAAAGTAAAGGTATCACGATTAAAATCATCATACCATCCATCGTCGTTGAACAAGTCCTCTTGATGAAACTCCCTGTGCTGGGGCCTTCGTTCTTGTTCATCTTGAGCAAGATGGCATACTTCTTCAGTGGCTTCGTCGATCTGCCTTTGAAGGTCGGCTAGTCGAGCCATCTTCTCCTTCTTCCTTTGTACTTGTTGATGAAGCATCTCCATGTTTCTGATTTGTTGGTCCAACTCGTCCTCCTGGGGTGTTGGACTAGTGGCCTTCCTCTTCTGGTTTTGTGCCTCTTGAAGAGAAAGGGTCTCCTGATTCGGGTCTAGTGGTTGCAGAACGGCAGCCCCTATCGCTGAAGCTTTCTTCGGTGGCATGACGAAGGTCAGTCCTTGCCGAAGGTGGTCGAAAAGGATTCACCGGAGGTGGGCGCCAATGTTGGGGACTTGTTCTCAAGTGCTATGAATTAAGAACAAGGCAACACAAAATGTTAAATGTTAAAGCCCTCCGTCCTTCGAAGCATTATCTCCCTCAGGATATAATGATCTTCAGACGAAGGTTATTAAGGACATACCTTCATCATCATAACACATTTGTATAAAAGACGAAGCATACGAAACATGAGAAACAACATGAATAATTATATGATATCATAATATATATATATTTCTTATTACATAATCATGAATAAATATGAATAATATTGAATTACATTTATACCTTCGGCTTAACAGAAAGTGATAATACAAGCGTGCTGCGAAAGAAAATGCCAAGTCAGCGTGAACAGTACGGGAGCACTGTTCATCTATTTATAGGCACGGGACATAGCCCATGTAAAATTACACTCATGACCTTTACATTTGCTAATGACTCTGTAGTAATTCATCGAGGTCTAAATAGCCTTTTCCCTTTTAAGTCGGTTCTCCTTTCTGCTATCATGTCGAAGGTCCCCTGCGCATAGCTTCAGCTTTGCGCCAACCTTCGCATTCTTTGTACTTCTTCACATTGTGGTTCTGATCCAAGCCCGAAGGTACCTATTCATGCATCGTACTCCATAAACATTGTTAAATCATGTTTTTGAGGACCTTCGAAAAACGAAGGCCCCCAACAAATTATATTGTTGTTTTAATTACTGTTCATGATAAGATCATCATGTTAATTGGAACATGGAGAACCACCTAGGAAAACATTGCTACCACAAGGGTGGTATGGGACGCCCTTGGCTAACTAATTAGGAAAGCTAGCAGAAGACTACCTTACTCGAATGGGGCAAGGGCGGTAGAGGAGCTACGTATAGGGAGGTTCTCGGGTCGATCATGATGCGATGGCTTTTCGGACGAGGGATTCCTATATTGCCCTTCTCAGAAACCGTAGTGGGTTTTCGGAAGCTAGTGGAATTTGTAAATGCCTCGTAGTGGTACCCTGCCTCGTCTCCTCGGTAGAGATGAATGGGAAGTCGCGATCCCTTGGCAAATGGGTAACATGACTTGTGGGTAAAGATGCGCAACCTCTATAGAGTGTAAAACTGGTATATGAGTCGTGCTCATGGTCATGAGCAGCTCGGACCCTCACATGAGTAATTATGGAACTAAACTTAATTTATCATACATTGTGGGTGTTGTTACTAATTTGATCTCTTATTTATTTGGGTTGGTATCTACTTACACTTATTAACTTCTAATAAAATTTTGACCAACTCTAAAAGCAATGCTTAGCTTTAAGCATCTCCTTTGGTAAGACTTACACTTCACATGAGCTCCCACCTTTGGTGAGTTCATGCACATTATTCCCCACAACTTGTTGAGCGATGAACGTATGTGAGCTCACCCTTGTTGTACTCACATCCCCCAAGTAAAGAACAGGTACCACAGGAGGAGGCGCATGAAGGATGCTGTGATGAGTTTGTGAGTGGTCTAGGCCATCGTCTCCCAGTCAACTTTGGTTGCTGGATCGTTGTCTTCATATGATGCAATTATTTATCTATTTTGTACAGAACTCCGTATGTATTAATGATTTGACATTCGTTTATATACCATGAGTCATCATATGTGTGAGACTTGATCTCAGCACACTTGGTGATTATTTCGCGCCCGGGTTTTGGACACCTAAAACCCGAGTGTGACACCTAAAACCTTGAGTTGGTGCTCGGCCATCTCTCTTGGGACTCCTGGCATGTCCACAGGTTGCCATGCGAACACATCTCGGTTATCTTGCAAAAACTGGACGAGCGCGCTTTCCTATTTGTCGCTAAGGCTAGAGCTGATGACCGCAGTCTTATGCTTGTCAGAGAATCCAAGGTTGATCCTCTTTGTTTCTTCAGTCAGCCGCATACAAGTAGTGGCAGATGCTTCATTCGAGGGAATTGTGAGGCCATCCTCTGCTGGCTTGTCGTCGTGCCATGCTGGGAGTGCCACTGAGGGTCCGGTCGTGAGAGCCGTTTGGAAGGCCCCCCGAAAGAACTCCGCAGCTCCATGGAACTCAACGCGGATGATGATAATGCCCTGGGGACCCGACATCTTGAGGATCATGTACGGGTAGTGTGGGATGGCCATGCATTTTGCCAATCCTGGTCTCCCAATAATGGTGTTGTATCCACAATCGAACCGAGCTACCTCAAAGCGTAGGAACCTAGTTCAATAGTTGTCCAGGGCGCCTAAGGTGACTTACATGTAGAGGTGTTCCAGTGGGTACTCTCCCTCAATCATCACAATGCCTAAGAAGGGGGTGTCCAACTAGGTAAGTTGGTGATCGAAACTCCCAAGGCTTGAAGTGTCTGAGGGAAGGTGACATTGATGTTGCTGCCACCATCCACCATCACCTTCTTGACTCGGCTTTCTTGAATCACTAGACTGACAAGAAGGGGGTACTTGCCAGGGTGATCAAAGTTGAGCCACTGGTCATCTCGATTGAAGAAGATGGTGTATTTTGACCATCGATACGGGGATGGGGCACTTTTGGTGGCCACCAGGACCTGCCGATCGGTGAGCTTCTGTTGCCTCCTATTTTACTGTGCCCTATGCCCTTTGAAAAAGACATTGACTTCCTTGTCGATGTGCGGAAAAGCCCCTCCACCCCCTCCACCATGCTGCTGAGGTTGGCCCGGCTTGGGGGGCTTTCCTCGTGGTGGGGGAGGTGGTAGAGATTAGAACAGTTGGCCATGCCCGATGGAGTTCTTGAAGTCCCGACAATTTCGTAGATTGTGGCGCATCTCCTTATGGTACAAACACTAGGATCTCATCTAGCGTCCGTACCCCACTGCGGGGCACACCGTGGGACCGAGTAGCTAGCGGCATAGCGGTGTGCACTTCTTTTCCGAAGCCTCTTGTCCCAAGGTTTGTCTGATTGCTAGTTCATGTCCTTCCTAGGCGCTGGAGGTGCGGGCTTCGTGCCTTTGATGAGGTCCTAGGCTTGTTCGTCGGTGGTGATGTAGATGTCCACCTCCTAGAATAGTTGTTCTAAGGTGACGGGTGCCTTTTGGAGGATGGCTCAGACGAAGGTAGAGTCATTGGATCCTCGATAGAAATCCTCGATCACAGTCGCCTCCTCGACCTCAGGAATGTGGTTCCTCATTGTTTGGAAACGCCTAAGGAACGAGCGGATGGTCTCGTCGCTCTGGTGCTTGATGGACTAGAGGTCCCATGGTTGCGCCAGTTTGTCAGAGAGAGATTGAAAATTCTCGACAAACCGACAATTGAAGTCTTCCCATTCATCGATGAAGTGTTGTGGAGCCACTGCAACACATTCTGCCCCAAGACGATGGGTAGGTACGCTGTCATGACACCTTCCGTTGCCCCAGTAGCCCGGGCGGCGATCATGTAGACAACCAACCAGCCTCCTAGATCCAGCTTGGGTTTGTACTTGTCGACGTTGAGACTTTGAAGTTTGGAGGCCACTGGATTGCTCGGAGTCAGGGGTAAGAGCAGAGGCTCCACACGTCCCCCTATCCTCTCGTCAATGATCGTGTCGATGGTACCGGAGAGGCGAACAAGCGTCATGCCGCCTCGATCGTTTCGGGGCTGGGCTGCTGGTGGAAGCTGCTACCGACTCGGTTCTAGTCACACGGCTATGCGCCGATGCGCCATGATCCCGATCATACTCCTCTATTCGCCTCATCTCATCCTCATGCCGACGATCGTGCGAAGCGTTGATGTTGCTTCGCGCGTCTCACCGACTGTTGATGGCGTGGCATAGGTCGTTCAGTGGGTGAGCAAGGGGTAGAAGATGATTTGTCGCCTGAGTGAGCACCTGTTAATAGCCCTCTGTGTCTAGGGTGCACGGTAGGCCATTGGCGACCTGTGCTAGGACCCCTTCGACCTCGCTCGGCATATTCAGAGCCCGAGAAAAGTCAGGGAATAGATTCCGGGCGAGGAGCAGATTTTTGCGTCGGAGCCGGGCGTCCTGTTCGGCTTGTTCTCGCTCGCGTTCCTGAGCGTGGCGGCGATCACGGTGACGGGAGTTGCGGCGCTCTTGGTGTGTTCTTTCATCAGGGGTTTCCCCCACTTCAGAAGCTTCATCCTGAGAGACAGGTTGAGCTAGATCATGTTCTCCAGCTTCATGGTGACGTCGTATGTTATGGTGCCTGTTCCGGCGTCGACGTGCATCACGCTGGAGGGGCTCCTCCACCAGCACAGTTGGCTTGTCATCAAAAATGGGCACTGTCTCCACTCTTCCCTGGATGAATCGGACATCCAGGAAGAAGGAGTTTGGAGCAGTGGTGTGTCCTCTCCTGATCTCCCTTGAGAGCAGAGCAGTCGGGGTGATCACTGGTGATGCTCCTTGGGTCTTGTTAGGCCTTGGAGCATTCTTCTCTCTCTGTCGAGTGATCCACGTCCACACTCGAGTGGGTGACGTGGACAACAGAGTCTGTCATGCTGGAGAAGTCGTGGCTGACTAAGCAGCATCCATCAGGGTGTTTCTAGGCATGGTCTTATGCGTCATCACGCCCCTTTGCAATACCGATAGGATTTTTGCTGGTGCAGTGCATGATTTCCCTGTGGCCGTCTTTGGTGATCCCAGGGAAGATTTCTTCCTAGGTGGGATGCTATGAATAGCCATCGTTGTTAAGAACAACCAATGCCTTATGTATGTGTATTGGATCCGCTCTTCTGTTAGCATGAACACATGAATGAGATTCTATTCCTCTTCCTTATTCTTAAAAAATAGAACCTTAGGTGCGGAAGTCAAATCAATCCTTGTTTGTACATCGCTGAACTTACATACCCGGGCCTGGCTCAACACATTCTTTTAAAACAATCGAATAACGGCTTTTCCATGACTTGGCCATTCAATCTTGTGAACTAATCGAGACCAAAATTGGATAAAGAGATACAAAAGGGGAGGAATACCCAATCAATGAAAGAACATGAAACTCTTCTGTTTCTATAGAGGCACGGGAAATGGTTGGGGGCAATAAAGTAGGTGAAGTGGTTGGATTTTGCGAGCTGTTCCAACCATTGCTGGATGTGACTCCAAGAGCCGAACGAGAATGAATACCACACAGAAGAGTAAAGACCGGGCTCCCTAATAGAATTTTTAACTCATCCATTCCGGATCGATCGAATTGGTACGGAAGTTGTAACATGGGAAAAGCACAGAAAACATGACTTATTTGAATAACCCGGTGACCTACCAATTGTGGAAGTAGGATTTTTGGCAAGCAATAAGCACTTAAATAATACAATTCGAGTGTACCAGTGTGCAGGGTTCCCTCTTGGTCTGCAATGCAGGAGATGGTTCTGAAGCAAAAGATCGCTCCTAGATTGAAGGTGATCATGCTCTTGAAGGTGACTGCAATGGAGTCGACGTTGATCAACGTCGCACCCTCTACCTGGCGCGCTAGCTATCGGTGTTTGAGATCTGTCCGCGCACTATGTGGATACCCACGAGGTGCTTTTTGGGCAGGATGACATCGTTGATTATGATTCGATGGTTCATGTGGTGACACGACAGAAAGACACGCATACTTATATAGGTTTGGGCCATGGGAGCTGTGTAATACCCTACTTCTTGTGGTGATATTAGTATTGGAATGAGGTTACAATTGGGAACTATGAGTGTGGTCGACTGAGATGAGATGAATGGTAGGGGTACTTCCTGGCCTTATATACACAACCAAGGAGAGCTATCCTCGCACAAGTGATGAACATAACCCACTCTCTTATCTCCCTATTTGTAGCAAATTGTCTTCCTACATATCTGGAATATGCCTCACTCATCTGCCTGAGTTACCGCCAGGGGTTTAGCCTGTCAGGCGATCGCAACCGTTCTGCCCGATATGCTCGTGCTCCCATAGCGCTTAACTCGGGTGTTGGCCTTCACTGGCTCAGATTGGGTTTGCCTGGCCTGGTTGCACTCGGTCGACCCATCTATAGGATGACCCAGGAGGAGACCTGCCAGGCAGTCCAGGACACAATTCAGTGTGCATGAGGACCCAGGGGATATCCATCCCCCACAGTACCCCTCGGTCTTATATACACGACCAGAGAGTTACCCCTTTACAAGTTGTGATCACTATCTACTTTACTTATCTCCTTCTTTGTCGCGGCTTGCAGTCCTACATTTCCGGGGTCTTGATCAACTTCTCGTACGAGTTACGCCGAATGCTTAGCTCCTCAAGTGCTTACAACTGCCCCGCCTGAGATATCAGTGCTTCAGTTGCTTACAACGTTGGTCTTTGTCTTCTTGGATCAGGCTCGCCCGAATCAGGCGGCCCATATTATGTTTTAGTGTTCACGAGGACTCGAGCATATGTATCCCCCATAGGTGCCCCTACACAAAGGGTAGCCCACGCGAGGGCCAAGCACCACGGTCGAGTAACTATGGAGAGAGTCGTGGGCCTTCTCCACACGCAAGTGGTGCTCCTCTTCCAGCTCCTCTCGTACGCTCCGTGTCCGTGACCACTATCGTGCTTCCGGCTAAAACGCCGCATGCCACGTTCCCTTCGTTACACGGTGGCGGCCGTGACAAAACTCGGTTGTCATGGTCTCACAATACTGTCGCCCCACTCGGTACAATTACAACAGCTCACACAAGAGCCAAGGGGTTTTGTAGGTTTTTCTAAACTCACTCAACTAACTAGGATTCACCTAGAGCAAGCGCATAAGCGGTCTAACAAACCTAAGCACTTCACAAAGCACCTACGCTAATCACCGAGTGATTCTATTAAGAACTTGGGTGTTTGGGCAATTGAAAATGTTTACAACATGTGTTGGTATGTTGATTGGGCTCCCACACCTTCAAATGCCCAGTTGGGTAAAGTATATATAGTCTCTGTTGGGCACCATTTTGAGCCGGCGGACGGTCCGCGCCTGTGGGCCGGACGGTCTGCGCACGCACAGAACATATTAGGGTTCCGAGTTTTTCGCTATGTTTGTTGATGAAAATCACGGGATTTGCTCAGAGTTTTGTTGGTAATGGGTCCAGCCCCCCTCCTCTATAAAAGCAGAGGACTACGGCCGATTGGAGACAATCAATCGAACCCACAATCAATACAATTTACATTTATTCTTAGGAGTAGTTCTAGTCTAGTTCTAGTTTAGCCTTCCAATCCCCAAATTCTCCCTCTCCTCGACTCTACGTCGATTAGAGGAGTCTAGGTCGGTCTACCCGAGCCTAGACACCACCTAGGATCTCTCCTCCCCGACGGGGTCCCTCCCTGGAGCGAGATCCAGGCGCCGCCGACGATCCTCCGCCGCCCCTGCGCACGCGCGGACTGTCCGGCCCTAGGGCGCGGACTGTCCGGCCGTCAGGTAGGGAACTCTAGCCCCTGCGCCAGGTCGTGGACCATCCGGCCCTATGCCGCGGACCGTCCGCGCCTGACCAGAGAGCACCGCCACGGTTCTTGTTGAGTGTTTGGCGCTCCAAAAAGGCGTCAACATACTTTTTGGCGACTCCGCTGTGGACAACGCATATAGACCTATCAAATCGGCTCTCAATGGCCGGTTCAAAGGATAGCTCTGAAGTTTCCACCAGCAACATCGTAGAGCCGACTTGGGAGACCTTGCCGGCAGACGAACAGCTCCAGTTTGAGGAGCACAAGGAGCAGATGATACAGGAGGCAAAAGCAAAGTTCTTGGCCAACTTCAAAGTGGACAGGAACAACAAGGTCGTCCGACATCGGGCGATGGATCCGGCTTCGCTCTGACCCACACCAGATATCCCCAATGTAAGTAATACAAACGAGCTACAATCTCTTAGAAATTATGTAGATGAACAGCGTGAACAAATGCAAAATATCATAGGGGGTATGCAGAACGATTATAGGAGACTAGTACGTGCATTTGATAAATCTAATATCGCAAATTTTCCTTCGCACGAGGTTGAATTAGGGGGTAACACACGTAATACATTGGCTATAGGTTGTCGCGACTAGACACAACCCCTTTATGGGATGCCGATGGACACATATCCTGAGCAACCGCAAATCGGCAGCAAATCAGCCGATCTGCACATGCCCGGACCATCCGCACGTGAGCACGGACTGTCCGGGCCACCCACAATCGGGCCCATTTTTAATGAGTTACCAACAAATGTACCCGAGCCACATCATTTAGCGCAAAATTCAAACTACCCAGTCGGACCGTCCGCATACCACGACGGATGATCCACATATAATCACGGACGGTCCGGGCCAATGTCCGGACAGTCCGCGCATGACCTTTTTGAAGAGGATTATTACCCGAATCCTCACCTGTCCCAGCAACACTGCCCATCACACTATGCGATCCATCAGCCCAATAATACAAAATTCAGAGCCAGGAAAGCTTTTCGGCCCCGCCTAGAAGGCCAGAAAGGAACGATCAATCCTATGAGCCATATAGGGCAAACGGCAATGCACCACATAGCTCAAACCAATGGGGGGGAAGACAACATGCCAATATCCAGCCAACCCCACCTATGTTTGACTTGAGAGCCGGTGGCCTCACACCGGCTGCCATTGATATAGTGAGGGAGGAAATAGCTAGGGCGTTCCGGGATAAGCTCGGAGTGAGCATGATCCCTAGGGGGCAATCATATCGGAAACCTTATGACAGCCGATTTGATCACCAGCCATACCCACAGGGAACCAGGATACCTGAATTCTCAAAATTTTCGGGTGACCATGGAAAGAGCACACGTGAACACATAGGCCAGTTCCTAGCACAATTAGGAGAATTGGCCAACACAGAAGCATTTCGCGTGCGTTTATTTTCATTATCTTTAACTGGAACCGCGTTCGCATGGTACGCCACTTTACCTCCTAATTCTATTTTGTCATGGGGGATTTAGAACAAAAATTCCATGATCACTTTTTCTCTGGTGACTATGAGTTAGATTTAGTAGACCTAGTGGCCTTGCGACAAGCGAAAGATGAATCGGTTAATGACTATATCCGGAGATTCCGAGATACCAGAAACCGATGCTTCCAAATTCATTTGGCAGAAAAACAGTTAGCAGGACTAGCTTTTAATGGATTGCGATATTATTTAAAGCAAAGATTAGAAGGCATTCAATTTTTCACGCTAGCGCAACTACACCAAAGAGCTTTGGCCTGTGAAAGCCGAAGCAAAGAGACTGTCAAAACTATTCGTCACAATGTCCATATAGTAGAATGTGACCAAAGTAGCTCGGACGACGAATCAACAGAAATTTATGTTGCTGAAATGGTTTGGCCAAAGTAGGCCAAATCTTCGGCTTGTTCTTCCTTGCAGCCGGTTCAAAAGAAACAGCAAGAGGAGGTTAAGTTTACATTTAATGTTGGTAAATGTGATAAAATATTTGATGAATTACTCAAAAATGGCAACATTAAAATAAATCACACTATTCCATCCGCTGACGAGCTAAAACATCGGGCATACTACAAGTGGCATAACTCATTTTCTCATGCCACTAATGATTGTAATGTATTCCGTCGACAGATTCAATCGGCCATTAACAAGGGACGATTGAAATTTCAGGAAATGCAGGTGGATACAGAGCCCTTTTCGATGAACATGATCGACATCGAGGGCAAGAAAGTCCTGGTTTAGCCAAACGCAGCCGATAAAGGCAAAGGCAAAGAGATAGTCATCGGCAATGCAAGAGATGCCGATGAAAATCATAAAATTTCTTGCAGGAAAGTGGTGGCAGAAAAGACTCCTGACGGAGGGGAAACTCTTAAGGTGACCATCACGGCCTAGGCGCTGGGGGGCAAGCACGGACCAAGGAGTAGGAACCCGTGCTGCGCACCCCGGACGGTCCGGCACACAGGCGCGGACGGTCCGGGACCCCGCCGGACGGTCCGGGGAACTCCAGCGGACGGTCCGGCCATGCTCAAGACTCGCAACAAGCCACGTACTTTCAAACCACGACGACCAGAGATAGATACGTGGAAAACAAATACATTCAAGGCAGCTGGTCGGTTGGTCAAAACCGGCCCGACTTTCGATCAATTGTTGTCTAATTACGTGAAAAAGAAGGCCGGCCCCAGTGACCGGCCAGCAAAGCGACCCCACTCCCCCATTCATGAGCAACGTCAGGTAAGGCCGATTGGACCACCTCACCAATCGGAACAAATGAAAGGTCATACTATGCAGTTGAGACCTAACATACCTACATGGACACCTCCACCTTATCCACCTATGCCATATCCATACACATATTTACCTCCACCATATGTCCCAAACCAAATGTGGGGCATGCCACCATATTCATTTGGGGTGCCACAGTACCCTGCTTGGGGGGCACCCCAAACATCTGTATTTGATAGGTTGGCACCTCCAGACAAGACCAATTGAGTGCTGCTCAATCCGGTCATCAGACACAAGCCCAACAAGAGTGCCGAAGTACTCGGCCTCAAAGGCCGACCAGTCCAGCAGGGGGCACATACCTGCAGCAATCGAAAGGACAACAAAAAAGGACGTCATCAAAATAGGTACTACAGATGTTATCATACAGGAAGATAATAAAGGGCCGATGATTTTTGGTGAATCGGCCAACACAACAAAAAAAGAAGATACGGCTACCATCAAAACAACCGATCCAAAGTACTCCATGCCTCGATGGTGCCCAGCGGGATTGACACGGTCCCAAAAGCGGAAATTACAGCGCCTAAGAGCAAAGGAGAGCCAGGAGAAGGAGGTAGAAAAGATATTCAATGATACACATCCACAGTACCCGCCACCAGCAAAAGAAATGGAGACCAAAGGCCGTTGAAGAAAAACAAACGGCCAAAAAATAGAAAATAAAACAACACATGTGCAGCACCCTGCAGGTATGGCAAATAGCTTGGCCTATGAGGCCGAACAGTCTGCACTAGGCGCGGACTGTCCGCTCTCGGAGTCTGGACCGTCCGCACCACTCCAGGAAGCCTCTAATGACATGCCAACATCAATGGAAGAGGACGACCTACTGGGAGAAGACCTGGTCGACTACGAGGCTTCTCCAAAAGCGCTCAGGTGTGGATGTAAATGTTATTACATTTTTCCGCCGATTGTACTATTGTCGGCGACGATGAACCTATTGTTGCCCAGTTTACGGCTACCATCAAAACAGTCGATCCGAAGTACTACTCCATGCATTGATCGTGCCCAGCGGGATTGACACGGTCCCAAAAGCGGAAATTACAGTGCCTAAGAGCAAAGGAGAGCCAAGAGAAGGAGGCAGAAAAGATATTCAATGATACACATCCAAGTACCTGCCACCGCAAAAGAAATGGAGACCAAAGGCCATTGAAGAAAAACAAACGGCCACAAAAATAGAAAAATAAAACAACACTTGTGCAGCACCCTACAGGTATGGCAAATAGCTTGGCCAACGAGGCCGAACAGTCTGCACCAGGCGTGGACCATCCACTCCCGGAGTCCGGACCGTCCGCACCACTCCAGGAAGCCTCCAACGACATGCCAACATCAATGGAAGAGGACGACCTACTAGGAGAAGACCTGGTCGACTACGAGGCTTCTCCAAAGCGCTTAGGTATGGATGTAAATGTTATTACATTTTCTGCCGATTGTACTATTGTCAGGGACGATGAACCTGTTGTTGCCCAGTTTGATTTTGGTCCTAAAGAAGCCGCCTTTACTAAAGCAAAGGAATCGGTAAATCATTTAAAGCCACTCTTCGTGCGCGGTCACATTGATGGGATACCGATTACTAAAATGTTGGTAGATGGAGGGGCGGCTGTAAATCTAATGCCTTATTCATTATATAGAAAATTAGGTAAACAAGACGACGAACTTGTCAAGACCAATATGACCCTCAGCGGTGTTGGACCTGATAGTTCGATCAAAGCCAGGGGAGTCACGTCCATTGAATTAACCATCGGGACTAAGACCCTTGCTGTTGCGTTCTTCATCGCTGATGTAGAAGGAAATTACAGTTTAATCCTAGGCAGAGATTGGATTCATGCCAATCAATGTATACCTTCTACATTACATCAAATGCTAATACAATGGGTAGGCGATGATGTAGAACAAGTACATGCTGATGTATCGGCATGTATCGTTGTGGCGATGCCCTTGTACTCTGGACCTATGAGACTGCTACATGTCTCACAGGAGTAGATTTTTCTGATTATCAGTTCATAAGTATAGATAAGAGAGGTTTCATTCCTGTAATGCTAGAGCCAATGGAGAATCAGCTAAATCCTAAATAAAGTTTAAAATAATGAGTACACACAAAGCTCATGAGTCTTTGGTCACGGACAATTCGGCTTCTAAAGCCGGATGGTCTGGTCTTTCACAAAACAGTTCGGACTTTAAGGCCGAGCATCTACCGCAGCATAAAGACGGTATTACGGATGATCCGGTACCCGAGACCGAAAAATCCGCCATCACACAAAGATCATCTGATTCCTCTGTGGGGGACATGATAGAGGAATTTAGAGATCTTGATAAACTAGGACATGGGTTTACATCGGCCGATCCTTTGGAGGAGATTGACATAGGAGATGGTCAACTCTAAGGCCGACTTTTGTAAATAAGACCCTGGAGACCGATCCTAGAAATGAAATGATCGGTCTATTGAAGGAATATTCAGATTGTTTTGCTTGGAATTACACTGAGATGCTTGGATTAAGCCGAGAGATCGTAGAACATCGGCTGCCTATTAAGTCCGGTTTTAGACCTTTCAAGCAGAAAGCTAGAACATTTCGTCTAGATCATCTCCCACGAATCAAGGACGAAATCCACCGGCTGCTAGAAGCTGATTTTATTAGACCTTGTAGATACGCAGAATGGGTCTCCAATATTGTGCCGGTGGAAAAGAAAAGAGTCAGGTAAACTTAGAGTATGCATTGATTTTCGCAATTTAAATAGAGCAACTCCTAAAGATGAGTATCACATGCCCATAGCCGACACGTTAATCAATAATGCATCAGGAAATAGAATTATTAGCTTCCTTGATGGTAATGCCAGATATAATCAGATTTTCATGGCCGAAGAAGACGCGTCTAAAATGGCCTTTATATTTCCAGGCTTCATTGATTTATTTGAGTGGGTTGTCATGACATTTGGCCTGAAAAATGCTGGTGCTACTTATCAGAGGGCTATGAATGTGATCTTCCATGAGCTGTTAGGAAACACTGTGGAAGTCTACATTGATGATATTGTGGTCAAATCGGCTGAGTTTAGTTCTCACATAGCTGATTTGCACAAAGCCTTTGATAAAATGTGTCGGTATGGTTTGAAAATGAACCACGTAAGTGTGCTTTTGGAGTGTCGACTGGTAAGTTTTCTAGGATTTGTCATCCATGAACATGGTATAGAAATAGACCCTGACCGAATCAAGTCTATTCGGAATTGTAAGGAAAATGGACCCCGGGCCTTTGGCTAATTGAGTTTTGGTGTTTGATGAACAACACAATCCGTGAACTAATAAGTTTTCTAGTGTTTGTGTTTGTAGTTCACAGGATGCGAAGAGAATTGGACCAAGGCAATGAGGATGCAACACCTCAAAAGAAGACATAAAAAGATGATAGGAGTCCAATACTCAAGAACAAAGAAGCCTGAAGAAATCAGCGAAGAAATCCAAAGATAAGGGCTGTCAGCCAGCGCCTGGTGGCGCACCGGACATCGGTGTCCGGTGTGCACCGGACATCGGTGTCCGGTGTGCACCGGACTGTCCGGTGTGCCACGGGCAGACGGCAACGGTCGGATCCAACGGTCGACTGCTACAGGCACCAACGGTCGGCTGACGTGGCGTGCACCGGACACTGCACAGTAGATGTCCGGTGGTGCACCGGACTGTCCGGTGCACCCGACGACAGAAAGCTGCTGCTTTCTGTCCAACGGCTAGTTTGGGGTGTGGAGGCTATAAATACCACCCCAACCGGCCATTCTCAAGTGTGAGAGCCCAAGCAACATACCAAGGCATATAGTGCACATTTCTAAGAGCTCAAACACCCAAGTGCTTAATAGAATCACTCAGTGATTAGCGTAGGTGCTTTGCGAAGTGCTTAGGTTAGTTAGACCGCTTTAGCGCTTGCTCTAGGTGAATCCTAGTTAGTTGAGTGAGTTTTGTAAAACCACACAACCCCTCGGCTCTTGCGTGAGTCGTTGTAATTGTACCGAGTGGGGCGAGAGTCTTGCGAGACCGTGACAACCGCGTTTGTGTCACGGCCGCCACCGTGTACCGGAGGGAACGAGGCCCGCGACGTTTCGGCCGGGAAGCTCGATAGTGGAGACGGCGGGGAGCGTCCAAGTGGAGCCGAAAGCGGAGCACCACTTGCGCGTGGAGAAGGCCTGCGGCTCTCTACGGAGTTACTCGACCGTGGTGCTTGGCTCTCGCGTGGCCTTCCCTTTGCGTAGGGGCACCAACGAGGATTAGTCGGGACCTTGCGTGGTTCCGGATACCTCGGTAAAAATACCGGCGTCATCCACGAGAGTTTGCTTCTCTACTTAGCTCTTTACATTCCGCATTTATATTAAGCATTTAAGTTTCAATCTTGTAGTCATACTTATTTAGTATAGATTGAAACTTAGCCTTTTGCGGTAGAGATAGCAACACTTAGACAAAACCTAGTTTGCACATTCTAGTTTTGATTATTTGCATAGGTTTTGCTCTAGGGATTTAATTGTGGCCTAGTTTAGTTTTAGTAAAAGTTTTAGGAAGTCCTAATTCACCCCCCCCCCCTCTTAGGCGTCACCCGTTTCCTACAAGTGGTATCAGAGCCCGGTTTGGCTCATTTGAAACGCTTTAGCTTCACCGCTAAAAGAGCCGACGCTTTTTAGAGGAAGGGATGGATACCCATAGGCCACCACACTTTGACGGCACTAACTTCCCATATTATAGTGCTAGAATGGCTTGTTACCTAGAGGCCGTTGATCTAGGTGTTTGGAGAGTCACTCGTGACGGGATGAAACCCCTCAAGAATCCCGAGAAACCCACCACGAGTGAGGAAAAGAAATCCATTTAAATGCTAGAGCCAAAAATTGCTTGTATGAATCTCTTAGCATGGATATTTTCAATCAAGTATTTACCCTGAAAACTGCTAATGAGATTTGGCTAAAATTGCATGAGCTCCATGACGGCACATCCAATGTCCGTGAGCAAAAACATTGCCTAGTCTTAAATGAGTATAATTCTTTTGCTATGAAAGATGATGAGCTTGTTAGAGACATGTATTCTCGTTTGAATCTAATTATCAATGAGCTCAATTCGATTGGCATTAATAAGCTAGGTGATGCGGACATTGTGAGGAAGATTATCTCCCTGCTACCACAACAAAGATATGGGAGCATCATCACCATCCTTCACAACATGGAGGACTTGAGCAACATGACCCCGACCATCATGATTGGGAAAAATCGCGGCTTTTGAGATGTCGCAAAAAATGAGTCGGGGAGATGAGCCAACTTCCTCAAGACCATATGCTTTTACATGTGATGAAAGGAAGGGCAAAAAGAAGGCTCCCACTCCAAGTTCCTCAAGCGAAGAAGAGGAAGAAGAAGAAGAAAGTGATGATGATGAAGATAATCAACCATGCACATCATCCTCCGAGGACGAAGAAACAATCCGACGCGTCGGAAAGGTAATGAGGATGATCCGCAAGATTAATCTAATGGGTGTGCCCCTGCAGGTCGAGGATCTTCTCTTTAACATTGACAGGAAAAAAGCAAAGGAGAGAGGATGCTTCGCATGTGGGGAGAAGGGCCACTTCAGGGACAACTGTCCAAATATGGCCAAGCCCAAAAAGGAGAGGAGGCAAAGGCAAGGCGCTAACAAGTGTTAGAACTTGGGATGATTCTTCAAGTGAAGATGAACCTCCAAGGACGCGCAGCCACCGGTCCTCGTCACGATCATCACGGTCATCACACAAATGCCTTATGGCAAGAGGTAACAAAAGCATTCCATCCTCTAGTGATGAAAGTAGTAGTGATGATGAAGGTGAGGGAAAGCCCTCTCTAGATGAGCTTGCGGAAGCCGTAAAATTTTTCCAGGATGTTTGCACTAAGCAAAAAGCTCAACTTAAAACTTTGAAAAATAAGTTGGTTAGCTCTCAAAATGATTACAAAGGTTTGCTAGAAAAATTTGAAACTTTTGCAAACTTAAATAGTGAGCTGTCAACTAAAATTGAGCTATTAGAATCTAGTGCTCCATCCACTTCTACCGATAATAGCCTTATTAAAAAGAATGAAAAACTTAAGGCTAAGTTAGCTAGCTCCCAAGAAGCTATTGAAAATTTGCTAGAGAAAATGGAAATTCTTAGCATACACAATAATGAGCTAACTACTAAGCTAGAAAACATTGGTAGCACCCCAGCAGCATCTTTAGTTGAAATACCTAAAATAATTAAGAAAGATGCTTCTACTTCCTGCTTTGATTTAATTGATGATTCTAACCCCTGCAACCAAGTCGTTGTTGAGAATATTGTTGTAGAGACATGTTCGGATGAGGTTGCAAAGGAAAATGAACAATTAAAGCAAGAAGTGGCTCGCCTTGGCAAGGCTTTGTATGACAAGAAAGGCAAAGCCAACAAATCCGACCTCCACAGGATAACAACCACTGCGGGAGTGAACAAGCCTGTAGAGGGAGAAACTGTGATTTGTAGGCTATGCCACAAGGAAGGCCATAAGTCTTTCCAATGCAAGGCGATGACCGAGGATAAACAAAGGCAAAAGCTCATGCAAAAGCCATCAAGCAAAATCTCCAACACCTACATCAAAAAGGTGAACAAAAAGGATGCTACACCATATTTGATCAAGAAGAAAAAGAACTGAAAGGTGATAGCAATCAAGGCCAACAAGCAAGCCAACAAAGGAAAGGAGACCAAACGCATCTGGGTGCCAAAGGAAATAATTTCAACCATGAAAAGCACCAAGAAGGTTTGGATCCCGAAAGGGAAGTGAGTGGACCAAAGGTCATCGGGAAATTTGGAGACTTGGCAAAATTGGGATGTATATCATGGGATACATCATATTGGATCAAGGTTATTGCCAAGTGGGTAGTGAAAACTTTGGACCCAAATTTCCCACCCATGACTAAGGTAACTAGTTTTATTGTATTCTTCATTTTTAGATATGCGTATCTATTTACCTTCTATCTAGTTTACCTTTCTTGCCTAGTATTACAATTGTTATGTACTTTTGTTTAAATCATGCATACTAGGTAAATCACATGGTAGGATTGCTTGCTTTCAATCCATATACTTAAGCAAACCTACATGGTTTAAAATGTTTATTTAGGCACGGCACATAGCTTCTATATCACTCCATAGTAAATGATGCATAAATTGAAAATTTTGATTTCTACAAAGTGTATCATTTAACTTATATGTGCCAAAGTTTGGATTATGGATAATTTGTCCCTCTTGATATCAAAATCAAAGTGCATGTCTCCTACAAGTATTCAAAACTTGTATGCACACCTTTAGGGGGAGGTTACTCTATAATCTAAAACTTTGAGACTAACACCTTTTCAAGTCTATTTCATGTGATAGTCTCATTGTAAGGAAAATGAAGTCCCCGGAGAAAGACACAATCTTCCACTGCAAAATCTCCAAGAACTCCCATGTCTCTCAAGCTCGCCATTGACCTTCAATTGGTATCTTTTGAGACTACATCTAATATCATTTACATGTCTTCTCCAATGTTTGATTAGACTATATTTCATATCATATGCTTCCATGTTGCTAAAAATGCATAAGTAGTTAACTCATATTCTGTTACCTATGCATAAGGGAAGTTAGTCTTTTCAAATCATGTCTTGCACCTCTAATTTTCACATGCTTTTTCCTAAGTATAGGATCTCTGTCAGAGGGAGTATTTCTTCATCTCTAAAGGGGGAGAAAAACTCTTTCTAAAGGAGTATACTCATTTAGGGGGAGTAATCTTTTGAGGACTCCTTCAAGTGGTATCATTCACATAATTTAATTTAATATCCTTCTAGTGATATCATTTGATACAATTCTTGATGAGGGCAAGCTTTTATTTACTTCCTACATGCTTTTAATGTCTTCCTTTTCGATGGTTGATGCCAAAGGGGGAGAAGTTTAGGGACCAAAGCAATGAAAATTATATCAAACACCAAACACCACCAATTTAAAATTTTATATCTACAAATGGCTTTTCAAGTGGTTTTGGTTATTTGGTCCAAAATAGGAAGTAAGTGAATTATGGAGTTAGGGGGAGGCTTAAGTCCATAATATCACATTGTGGGGCCAATCATGCATCTTAGCAAGTAGATTGCATATTTTCACTCAAATACTTGTATTATTTGCTTGCTTTGGTTGTGTTGTCATCAATCACCAAAAAGGGGGGAGATTGTAAGGAAAATGGACCCCGGGCCTTTTGGCTAATTGAGTTTTGGTGTTTGATGAACAACACAATCCGTGAACTAATAAGTTTTCTAGTGTTTGTGTTTGTAGTTCACAGGATGCGAAGAGAATTGGACCAAGGCAATGAGGATGCAACACCTCAAAAGAAGACATAAAAAGATGCATAGGAGTCCAATACTCAAGAACAAAGAAGCCCGAAGAAATCAGCGAAGAAATCCAAAGATAAGGGCTGTCAGCCAGCGCCTGGTGGCGCACCGGACATCGGTGTCCGGTGTGCACCGGACTGTCCGGTGTGCCAACGGGCAGACGACAATGGTCGGATCCAACGGTCGACTGCTACAGGCGCCAACGGTCGGCTGACGTGGCGTGCACCGGACACTGCACAGTAGATGTCCGGTGGTGCACCGGACTGTCCGGTGCACCCGACGACAGAAAGCTGCTGCTTTCTGTCCAACGGCTAGTTTGGGGTGTGGAGGCTATAAATACCACCCCAACCAGCCATTCTCAAGTGTGAGAGCCCAAGCAACATACCAAGGCATATAGTGCACATTTCTAAGAGCTCAAACACCCAAGTGCTTAATAGAATCACTCGGTGATTAGCGTAGGTGCTTTGCGAAGTGCTTAGGTTAGTTAGACCGCTTTAGCTCTTGCTCTAGGTGAATCCTAGTTAGTTGAGTGAGTTTTGTAAAACCACACAACCCCTCGGCTCTTGCGTGAGTCGTTGTAATTGTACCGAGTGGGGCGAGAGTCTTGCGAGACCGTGACAACCGCGTTTGTGTCACGGCCGCCACCGTGTACCGGAGGGAACGAGGCCCCGCGGCGTTTCGGCCGGAAAGCTCGATAGTGGAGACGGTGGGGATCGTCCGAGAGGAGCCGGAAGCGGAGCACCACTTGCGCGTGGAGAAGGCCCGCGGCTCTCTACGGAGTTACTCGACCGTGGTGCTTGGCCCTCGTGTGGGCTTCCCTTTGCGTAGGGGCACCAACGAGGATTAGTCGGGACCTTGCGTGGTTCCGGATACCTCGGTAAAAATACCGGCGTCATCCACGAGAGTTTGCTTCTCTACTTAGCTCTTTACATTCCGCAATTTATATTAAGCATTTAAGTTTCAATCTTGTAGTCATACTTATTTAGTATAGATTGAAACTTAGCCTTTTGCGGTAGAGATAGCAACACTTAGACAAAACCTAGTTTGCACATTCTAGTTTTGATTATTTGCATAGGTTTTGCTCTAGGGATTTAATTGTGGCCTAGTTTTAGTAAAAGTTTTAGAAGTCCTAATTCACCCCCCCCCCCTCTTAGGCGTCACCCGTTTCCTACAGGAATGTGGGGCCTCCGACTTGTAAGGTCGAAGTGCAGAAATTTCTTGGCAAGGTGAATTATTTATGGAGGTTTATTTCTAACCTAGCTGGGAAGATTGAAGCCTTCACCCCTATCCTTCGGCTTAAAAATGATGCCGAATTCGCTTGGGGAGGAGAACAGCAGGAAGCATTTGATCACATTAAAAAATACTTGTCTTCGGCTCCCGTATTAAAAGTACCACAAGCAGGAGTACCATTTAGATTATATATTGTAGCTGAAGATAAGGTCATTAGTGCTGTTCTGACACAAGAAACTGAAGGAAAGGAGCATGTGGTGACATATCTAAGTCGGAGGTTGGTGGATGCTGAAACGAGGTACACTTTTATTGAAAAGTTATGCTTATGCTTGTTTTATGCATGCACCTAATGTAGATATTATTTACTGTCTAGTCATTGCACTGTTTTTGGTCAAGCCGATGTGATCAAGTATATGTTGCACAACCCAATTATGAGTGGTAGAATTGGTAAGTGGGCTTATACACTCATAGAATATGACTTGGCCTATGAACCATTGAAATCTATGAAAGGCCAGGTCGTAGCAGATTTTATTGTAGAACATCAGATTAATGATACTCATGAACTAGACATGTCATACCTTACTATTACTCCTTGGACTTTATATTTTGACGGATCAGTTTGCAATGAAGGGCAAGGAATTGGCATAGTACTTGTTTCACCAAGTGATGTCTCCTTCGACTTCTCTAGCCGATTGAAAACTTATTGCACTAATAATCAAGCCGAATATGAGGCCCTTTTGTTCGGCTTGGAACTTTTAAATTGTATGAGAGTAAAACATGTGAGGGCATTTGGTGATTCTCAGCTGGTCGTCCAACAGGTGTTAGAAGAATATCAATGTTTTGATGGTACTCTAAATAGTTACCTTGAAAAATGTTGGAGCATAATCCATTCTTTTGACGAATTCAGTATTCGGCATATCTCTAGAGTAGAGAATCATAGAGCTAACAATTTGGCACAAGATGCATCAGGTTATCGGATAAAGCGAGGGAGATTTCACAAAACTGAAAATCTGATAACTGGTGCAGGGCCAATTCCCCAGGTCGCGGACCATCCACGTGAAGACGCCGGACCGTCCGGGGTTAGCAGGAAAGTTTCTCCTAATCGATTTGGCTGATAATGAAGCCGATGCAAGTGGATTGGAGGACGCCCATAACAATTATTTATGAAATCCCAATGTCAGGACAGATAATAACATTCGGGCGTACAGATTTCAAGTATGTTTTGATGAGTGATGAACTCTACTGCCGAACAGTCAACGACGTCCTGCTTAAGTGCTTGGGCCCAGATGCTGCTATATTAGATATGGCCGAAGTATATGAAGGAATTTGTGGTACCCATCCAATTAGCTCCAAAATGAAGTGGTTGTTGCGAAGGTCTGGTTTTTATTGGCCTAGCATGATAGCTGATTGTTTCAAGTACTACAAGGGTTGCCAAGTGTGCCAAAAATTCGGCGACCTACAGTTGGTCCCTACAGCCGAATTACATCCTATCATCAAGCCTTAGCCTTTCAGAGGATGGGGATTAGATTTTATTGGAGAAATTCATCCTTCATCATCAAAGGGGCATCGGTCCGTGTTAGTTGCCACTGACTACTTTACCAAATGGACTGAAGTCGTTGCTCTGAAGAACATGACACACAAGGAAGTAATAGAGTTCATAACTAAGCATATTATTCATAGATTCGGCATTCCCCAGACCTTGACTATAGATCAAGGGACTTCTTTTACGTCAAAGGAGGTATGTGAATTTGTTGAATTATATAGAATTAAGTTGCTTAATTCATCTCCATATTATGCTCAGGCCAATGGACAGGCCGAGTCTAGTAACAGGACATTGATTAACTTGATAAAAAAGAAGATATCCGATAATCCTAAGCATTGGCACAAAATTTTGTCCGAAGCTTTATGGGCTCATAGAATATCTAAACATAGTGCTACTAAAGTATCTCCTTTTGAGCTTGTCTATGGGCAAGAAGCAGTGTTGCCTGTGGAAATAAGTTTGAATGCTGTCAGGATCGCCAGGCAAAATGATCTAACCGTCACTGATTATTATAATTCAATGATGGACAAAATTGATGAGGTCACCGACAAAAGGGTGATAGATTTGGGAGCAATAGAAAAGGACAAGATCATGGTAGCCACGGCCTACAACAAGAAGGTCAAAGCAAAATCATTTCAAGTAGGGAATCTGGTGTGGAAGACCATCCTGCCTCTAAATAATAAAGACCGGAAGTTTGGGAAATGGTCGCCAAGCTAGGTGGGTCCTTACAAAGTAAAACAGGTAATGTCTGATAACACTTATTTACTACAAACATTATAAGGCAAGGATTTACCCAAGGCTTTGAATGGGCGTTTCCTCAAACAATACCATCCTAGTATGTGGCAAGATGCCTAAGAAAACCGATGTAATCACATCGAGTTAGTTTCTTTTGGTTTGCTCAGCTCCACCAAAAGGCAGGGGGCATATGTTGGGCACCATTTTGAGCTGGCGAACGGTCTAGCCCTGAGGCCAGACGGTCCGCGGTCCGGACGGTCCGTGCCTGTGGGCCGGACGGTCCGCGCACGCGCTGAACAGATTAGGGTTCCGAGTTTTTCGCTATGTTTGTTGATGAAAATCGAGGGATTTGCTCGGAGTTTTGTTGGTAACGGGTCTAGCCCCCTCCTCTATAAAAGCAGAGGACTACGGCCGATTGGAGACAATCAATCGAACCCACAATCAATACAATTTATATTTATTAGGAGTAGTTCTAGTCTAGTTCTAGTTTAGCCTTCCAATCCCCAAATTCTCCGCCTCTCCTCGACTCTACGTCGATTAGAGGAGTCTAGGTTGGTCTACCCGAGCCTAGACACCACCTAGGATCTCTCCTCCTCGACGAGGTCCCTCCCGGGAGCGAGATCCAGGCGCCGCCGGCGATCCTCCGCCGCTCCTGCACACGCGCGGACCGTCCGGCCGTCAGGCAGGAAACTCTAGCCCCTGCGCGAGGTCGCGGACCGTCCGGCCCTGTGCCGCGGACCGTCCGCGCCTGACCAGTGAGCACCGCCACGGTTCTTGTTGAGTGTTTGGCGCTCCAAAAAGGCTTCAACAGTCTCCAACTCAAATATAGCCATTTGAGAAAAGTTGTTGCTCTCTGCAGCACATCGGACAGTCCGGTGGTAGGCACCGGATAGTCCGGTGCGCCAATAGCTGTTGGATCTGCCAGGTGAACGTTGGCGCTGTGAGCCTTGCACCGGACAGTCCGGTGTCATATTGGACAGTCCTGTGGCTCTCCTCCACAGTGCCACCAGGAAGTAGTCGTTAGGCTACTGTTCTCTAGTGCACTGGACAGTCCGAAAGTTTGGCACCGGACAGTCCAGGGTGCCACGGGACAGTCCGGTGCTCTAGGCTGGACGATCCGCGAGTGGTAACACTTTCTCCTTGTATTAGACTTTGCTTGATACTCGTTGATCTTCACATATGGTCTTCTTAATGTCTTCCTTGGAGGTTTTGATTCCTCAATGCCTTAGTTCAAGTCATTTTAGCATCATACTACAAACACAAACACTGTCAATCACATTAGTTCACAGGCAATGTTGATCATCAAACATCAAAATCAATTAGTCAAATGGGCGAGGTCCATTTTACTTACATATCCGACGGTTGTCACTAGGGCCGTAGGACTTAACTGTTACTTTCGACGGCTACTAGATACCGTCGGACATAATATAACTGTCGACAGCCATCGTACATTTCCTGTTTTACTATTTGGGGGGAGAGCTGGTCGGATGCAGTGATATAGATCGGATGTTGACAAAGATACACGTAGAAAGTAGAATAATTATATTCCACAGTGGTCATTCCCTGCTATGTGCACATTGCTATCTTTTTTTTGAAACTATGGTGCCGTTTGGTTCACATATTGGTAACGTAATGGGTAACAGATAATGTTAAATTATGTTTGTTTAAGTCAACCGTAATCGATACCACACTATAAATGGATACCGTCTTATTCAAATTTGTTATCGACTATTACCATTTACGTTATATATCGTGAACCAAACGGCACCTATGTGGTGGTGTTATCTTAATTGTCACGTACTCCCAACCACCATGTTCAGTACGAATGTCATGTGGAGAAAGAAGCGTCTAGCTACCTACCTACCCGCACCGAATTGAACACAGTAATACATTCCAATAATCGCGTCACTGTACGTGAAGCAGCGTGTATCACGTTGGATCTAACACTATAAATACCACCAGGCTTCAAGCATCCCTCCTCACTCCAAAGCCAACAAACAGAGCTCCAACTCTGAAAGCATCCGTCCCTTGGCAGCAGCAACAAGCTACTAGCTATGTGGGTTTAGAGCGAGCGAGGGAAAAAAGAAAACATCTAAGATATACTCCAACATCTTCGTTTCATTAACCCGCCCAGTAAAGCCATGGGTACTAATTATAGAGCGGTCATTTCTCTAGTACTCCTCGTGTGCATCGCTAGCCGCTCGTCCTTGGGTGCCGCTGAAACTGACGTTGAGCAGAAGCGCTCGTCAGTCCCTTGATGTTTGTGTTCGGTGATTCGCTGGTCGATGTCGGAAACAATAACTTCCTGCCGCCGCCTGCACCCCGTGCTGCATCTCCGTACGGCATCGACTTCCCTGCTGGCACCGCCGGCGCCGTCTCAGGACGGTTCACGAATGGCTACAACCTTGCCGATTTAGTCGGTATACATATATATATATATTTACTACATGCATTTATATATCTATATGCATGCGCATGTTTTCTTTTTTGTCATGGATATGGATATTCTTTACAAATGCTAATGAAACTGCACTCTGGCTGTTCAAATCCTAAACCATATATTGCTTTTTATGTTTAGTGTGTCACTGTAAGATTATATGTAGCAACACTACTTTTTTTCATGCATCACATGTATATATGGCTTCCATACATGTATATATCTTGATTGTTATTTTCGTATGTAGGGATGTTTATGTAATACTATAGTACATTGGACTTCACAGATCCAAGACACTACAAAGTAAAAGAATCAATTATATTTTCTAATTAATAGGGACACATACACATGTAAGGCCGGGGTCGTATTTGTAAATAAATGGTCAGATAGTCTCTAGACAAAAACAACTACCACTACCGGAATTCGGCTATTTGCGAGTATCAAATAATCTGTCGAGTGTTTTTTCCACCAAAGAGTTTCTTTGCCGAGCGTTTTTTTTGACACTCGGGGCAAAGAGCTTCTTTGTTGAGTGTTTTTTTAACACTCGCAAATAGTTTCTTTGGCGAGTTTTTTTTGGACAGGCAAGGAGCTTCTTTGACGAGTGTTTTTTATAACACTAGTTAAAGACAATTTAAACATCATATTTTAAAACAATAAATTAATTCAAATGAAAAAGTTTTCAACTACAAATTTATATAACTCATCAAGATGTACAATTTATATTTTGATCATTTCTTCATATGACAAAATAAAAGAAAATTTGTTTCATTAAACCTATATCTCTCGTAGTTTATGAAACTACAAGAGACATGTACATGATTTATGAATAATTTAGAACCATCATGTCAGATAAACAAATGACAAACAACCAAAATAAACTTTGTAGATCTTGAGAAGTTATAGAATTTTGTAGTTGGCAACGTTTTTATTTGAAGTCATCTTGTCAACGAAAACTACGTCTGAATTTTAAAAAATTTAAAATTTAAATTTTGAAAATGACCTCGAACGGAAAAACCGCCAACATAAAAGTTGTAGGTCTTCAAAAGTTATAAAACTTTGTAGTTGACAATGTTTTGGTTTGAAACCATCTTGTCATGCAAAACTCTATTTAAGTTTTAAATTTTAAAATTTTCAAACTATCTCGGATAAAATGTTTGTTGTTCCCGTAATTTAAAGATGTTTTACTGTTTTTTTGTTTTTTTTGCGATTCTTAATTTACCGAGTGCTTTTCTTTGCCGAGTGTTTTTTATACTCGGTAAAGTCTTTAAAAAATTAGTCGGCAAAGAACCCTTTGCCGATAAAATGTTTGCCGAGCAAAGACTTTGTCGAGTGTATAATATTCTTTGCCGAGTGTCTGGGACACTCGACAAAGAAGGCGAGTCCAGTAATGTAACTCACTTGATCATATTAAGAAAAACTAGTATCCTAGAACATCTAATTGATTAATAGACACCGGTAACAAAAAATGACAACTAAAAGAGATGGTCATTATTGCAAAGTACCCGCCTTTAGGAATTAGCCAAGTATTAACAGACACGGACGTTTTAAGAGGTTCAACTTTACAAATAATTGTATAAAAATAATTCATAACTTTTTATATTAAACTCCATAAATTCGAACATTATATAAAATGAAGTTTTTCATGCGGTCTACAACTTTGTAGTTGGGAAGTTATTTGTCAAAAACTGTTTAGTATATATATATGCTAAAATAATGTCATTTTAAGTTTTCAGACGATGTTAAAGCTAAAAAGTATCAATCAACCTCAAATATTGACATGGACTACAGCAAAGCTCTATTCTCAATAGCCCATAAACTTATAGCTGAGAGTTGTTAATTTGGACTTGTTTAGAGTCCAAAATGTGTTTTACGTTTCTAGGTTTTGAAATTTTCAAATAACGTACATTGAATGTTCACATGGTTAATACCGAAGTTGTGGCGTGGCTAACCTGATCTACGAGCATGTTATTCATAAGTTCTTGTGAAGTTGTCTCATATGAGGTCTAGCTATTTTTTTGTTTTTGTTTTTTTTTTGAAAAAAATCAAACATTCTGTAATGGGAGATAGGTCTTACACCAAAACTGTATGATAAGATTTAGAACTTTATAGTTAAAACGTTTTGATTATATGTATACAGCTGCCACACATGAGCAACAATCAGTTATAGCAATTCCAAAATGAATGTTTATTATATGCATGTGCAGCGCAACGTCTGGGGTTCAAGATGAGTCCACCTGCTTACCTCTCGTTGACACCGTTATCAAAGTTTGACCTGTTCACGTGCCGAATTGGTGCCAATTACGCGTCTGGCGGATCTGGCATTCTCAACACCACGGTATTTATGGCTCCGACACGAAGCTGTTCTTTTCATTCAGCATAATAAAGCAGCTGTCGTGTATACACTACACATAGTTTTGCTTCTCATGATGAGTCGTACGAATACACAAATATATATCCCCATCACCACACCAATTACTAATAATAATTACTGGTAATTAGTTTAATTATGTATGCAGGGAAACGGGACACTCACGCTGCAAAAACAAATCACGCTGTTCTCGAAAACTAAAGCAAGAATGTCGTGGGGCCGCTGCAAGCTCAGCTCTATGGTATCGAGGTCGTTGTTCCTTATCAGCGCCGGCGGCAATGACTTCTCCGCCTTCAGTGAAATGGGCATGGGCGAACAAGACGCCCCAGCCTACATCAGTAGCATGGTCTCAACCTATGTCCAGCATATCGACGTACGTGTGAGGCGCCGCGGGACCATGCATCAAATCTCTCATTGCACATTAATTAAAGGACGCGATGCACAATAATAATTAATATACTTTGTACGTGGACGATATCGATGCTGCAGGCGTTGTACAAGTTGGGAGCACGGAGGTTGGGGATCCTAGACGTGCCAGCGATCGGCTGTACCCCAGGCTCCAGAGTCCCCATGGCCAACGGCGGATGCAACGACGCTGCCAACTCTATGGCGCAGAACTTCAACAGGCTCCTAAGGCTCGAGGTGGCGAAAGCCGTCGCATCCTCCATGCCCGGCATGAGATACTCCATTGCAAGCACCTACAATTTTGTCACCGACTTGATGGACAGCCATCTAGTGGCTGGTATGAGATACTCCATAGCAAGCATCGTCGTCGTTAATTTGTTGTGCATGAGAAATCTTAATTACTTCTGTGCATTTATATATATGATTGATCATTCCAACTGCATATTCAGGGCTCCGGGTGGTCGACAGGGCATGCTGCGGATCGGGAAAACTGAACGCGGCGGTCATGTGCGCCCAGCCAAACACGACTTACTGTTCGGATCGCGACGACTACATGTTCTGGGACATGCTACATCCTACGCAGGCAACAAATGAACGTGGGGTGGTCGCCATCTTCTACGGCCCGCAGGAGTACGCGGATCCCATCAACTTTGCACAGTTGGCCGCTGCCACAGCAAATGATGATGATGATGATATAAATACTGCTATGACCGCAGGCGTCTATGCCGCCATATGATAAACAGTATTTATGTCGATTGGCCTGCAGCTGCGACATGTCACACCTGAATACTATATACGTAATTCAGTTGGAATAATGTACGTTGTGTGCATCATCAGTCTCTCTATATATGCTGGAAATAAAATGAGGACAAGAGACCACAGTGTTAGTATATAATCAGCTGCATATGCATCATGGGAAGCAGTTGGTGTTGGAGAATGTGGCAGGCAGTATGTTTATTCGCGTCCTATGGATGACCTTTTACTTCCAAATTCTGTTTTCAATCGGTTTTATTTTATACACTATCAAAATCAGCTTTTTGGCCGAGTGTCTGAAGCACTCGATAACAAAGAAAGCTCGGCAAACTGTACATCAGCAACGGCTTTTTTATCAAGTACTTTGCCGAGTATTAACAGGAATTCGGTAAAAAAAAGTTGCCGTCACAGCGACCAGTAACGGCGACGGAGCGTCTGCCGAATGTCCACTATATTGACACTCGGCAAAAGTATACCTTTACCGAACGTATTAGGTGACACTCGGTATATAATATGTTTGTTCACTCGTCATGGTCTGATTCCTTCTTTAGGATGGAACTTGATATTTTTTTCAATTATCTTAAAAATAAATAGACTCTATATACCGTTTGTAGCTGTAGCTTGGATTAGTTTGACTTTTGTATTCCACATATTCCCTCCTATTTTTACATGCCGTCACAATAGGAAACGAGCAAAGGTCCGACGATCTTTTCTATGTCCGATAGCCTCCAAGCAACTCTGGGTGTTAATATAACTAGTCGGTTGTCCGTGCGTTGCAACGGCTTACAACAATACCCACGTAAAGTATTTACCAAAAAAATCTCAAGATTTTTTATTTATTGTCTCCACTCTGCGCATAATTTTTATATTTGACTAACTGATGTTGTTTACTCTATCCAATATATCTTGGTATAACACGACCAATGAAGGGAGCGATTAGAAGAGAGTTCACAACGACTGACTGTACGAACAGAGATTATAGAATGATATAATTCCACCATACAGAGACCAAATAAAGGAAGTTTGTGAGCTAAAGTTTCTAAAATAAGTCACATAAACTCAAACTTATAAAAATGATAGATCAAAATATAGAGTGGTTGCTAAAGTCAGGCATCAATAAAAACTGGATGCGCTCTATACAATTTATGGTACTTCGTAGCAATTACTAACGTTTAAAATCAACAAATAACATTTCCTTTTACTATTAGCATGACAAATCATTGCTGCTCCATCCAATTCAGCAACCTCAAACATCATGGAGTCCATTGCGCCAATGTGGTCTCGAAAACGACCTAATGCATGCAAGAGCCAAGAACACAATGGACGAGCACCCTGTGGTAGTGCCCGCATAGAAGTGGTAGAAGCATACCGAGTCGACACAGTGGTAAGTGAAAGGCCATGTAGACAGACGATATCGAGCCATTGAACGGGTACCATAGGCAGCAAATTAGGGATCCCCATCCCTTGCCTTCCCCACTTCCAAGGTTTCGTAGAGCAGGAAGGGAAGGGAAGAGGCAGGCATACCTGTTCGTTGCGGAGAAGGACACGACGAAGACCTGGGCATCTAGAGGTGACATAGGTAGTATACCGCTAGATACATATATGGAGAGAGCACGCAAGCAAACAAAGAAGCCTAGCCGAAGCAGCTCCAAACTGAGAGGCACCTGCACCAGGTGTCAGTCCGAGAAGGACGAGAGAATGCGAGTGCCTTCCTAGCCCTGGACCCGCCGAGGCGACACAACACCACCAACTTTGTAGCATATGCCGACTGCTGCCGCGCTACGGGCCTTGGTTGTCCAATATCTCAGACCTGGACTCCCCATCGCCAAGATAACCTAAGCGTGGCAGGCGCCATCGTGTCCTCCTCGGTGGCACACACGGAGAAAGACTAGGAGCAAGACCAACTCGCCCCATACCCACGTCGACGAGCGTCGGTCGACTCGCGGCTACGTCCGTGGGTGAGGGCAACAGGTTGGTCAGGAAGAACAGGGCGAAGGCCAGGAAGACGAATGGGACGTCCGACGACGACAAAAATGATGGTGTGCGCATGATGTGAACTATCCTCGTGGATGTGCAATAGCCACTGCATGGCTCGGTGTCGGGGCTGGTGTCGGACGAATACGGTGAGGAGGTGCCTGCTCTCACGCCCTCTGCCGATAATGTGTAAAGCCCAAAAAATTGAATAAGAGAAAAATAATAAAATAAATAAATACATAAAAGAAAATGAATCTCATTGAGATTCTTGTATTCTCAAGTTTGTATTCAAATTAGTGAGACAAGTTTAGATGGAAGGACAATAACTAGAGGAAAGAATTACATATTAATTATTATTTTAAACTCCTTAAAAACATATTAAGCAAAATGTTCCTTGATAAAGATTAAGGTAATGGATATTCATTTTCTAACTTCAAATTTGATCACATACTAAAAAGTAATATTTCATGGCACATTTTGGACCTTGGCTTAAAACAAAGGAATAAAATAATTAATATAAATATATGAAAATATGTACTTTGCATTCATATTGTAGCATTTGAACTTAAATTCAGAGTTTTGATTTTTTATGTGAATTTGAAAACTGAAAAGCAAACAAAAAGAAAAGAAAACAGGAAAATAAAAGAAAAAATAATAGCAGAATTCATATCTCGCGCTGGGTCGTTTTCCCACTGGCCGGCCCACTTCACCCCGAAACGCGCAGCCCACTTACATCCATGCGCGCCTCAGCGCTGGCGGCCTGGGCCCACTCCTCAGCCTCAGCTGCATCCGAGCACATGAGCTCTCGCCTGGGTCGCTGTGTAGTAGTCCCCGCTGGTCAGGTGAATCACCTCGCGCGTGCTCACTACCGTGTGGACCCAAGCCATCATCTTCCCCTCACACCGTGACTGCTCGCTGTCACCATGGGGCCAACTCGTCAGCCCTCGGGCGCGTTTGTGCCTTGTGCTATGTCTCTGACTCGCTGGGACGGATCATCAGGATTGCCCTCTCTTGGGAACCACGGGTCACTCGGGTCACCGTAACGTGGGCCTAGCTCGTCAGCTGCCTTATCCGCCCAATCTCCCTCGATGTCGGCTCGCAGGTGGTGATGGCATAATCGGGCTCTACCGATCTCGTGCGGACTGCAACGAACTCCCCTCGTGCCGATAAATTCGAAGCCACTGGTTCCCTCTGCTCCATTTAGTTCGAACATAGACAAGAAAATTTGGATGCGCTATGTCACCGTTGAGACATAGCCACGCGCCGCTGCCCAAGCTTCACGTCGGCCGTCGTCCTTGCTCAGTTCCACGCCTGGTGTGTCAAACCCGGTTTTTAGGGACCCGGGTGTGAAAATAATCACCAACTGTGCTAGGACTAAGTCTTACACAAATGATGACTATGGTACAGAAACGAATGTCACATCTTTACTATATAATATGAGTTCTGTACAAAACAATTAAATAATTACATCATATGAAGACAATGATCCAGCAACCCAAAGTTGACTGGGAGACAACGGCCTAGACCTCTCACGAACTCATCATAGCATCCTCCATGTGCCTCATCCGGTGGTACCTTCTTGACCTATGGGGGGTGTGAGACAGCAAGGGTGAGCTCACATACTGAGAGCACCTAGAGAGGGGGTGAATAGGTGATCCTGTAAAATCAAACACTAAATAGCCACAAACTTGATTATTAAGATGTTAGTGAGATCAAGTGGCTATGAAACACGCTCGTGCGAACAAAACAATCACAAGAAGCAACACACGAGACACATGATTTTTATCCCATGGTTCGGCCAAGTAACACTTACTTACTTCCACGTTGTGGCGTCCCAATGGACGAGGGTTGCACTTAACCCCTTTCAAGTGATCCAATGATCAACTTGAATACCACGGTGCTTTATCTTAGAGTATGTCACACCCGGTTTTAGAAGGCAAACCGAATGCGAACCATGTACGTGCCAGGATTAGCAATTCACGTACACAGCAGTTACATAACTGGACATCATCACACAGTGCTCAAATAATAACATAAAAGGGTAATAATAGTCGATTACATCATGATGTCCAAGACATCCACATAGTCTTTAACAATTATCAAAGTGTGGAAAAGAAACGTAGATACACACGGCCTACACAGGCAGCCGACTGGGGGTTTGCCGCTAACCCACGCCTAGAACTTATCGTACTCCTGGAACTCCTCCTCCACGGCTTCATCTTCTCCTGAGCAGTGGTTGCAATGCGGACAACCTGGGGGTTTTGTGTAAAGCAAGGGTGAGTACACATCAACATACTCAGCAATATGTCCGTTTGGCTGTAGTGGACTAGCTTTATGTGGAGTTAAGTCAAGCAGTTGCTTTTAGTTGGTCAGGTTATTACTTACTAGTAGAAAGCCATGTTTTAGAATTAACCCAAGTTATTAACCCGATGTACCCTTTCCAAACGGAAAGAATACCACTTACCAGTACCATAGTCATAACCAAAATCATCATCCTCATCACCACCTGTAAACCATACATCTCTAATCAAGTATCTCTAATCAATGGAGCTCCCTTGGCCGCTCATAACCATGAGCACGGCTGATATATTAGTTTCATAACACTCTGTAGAGGTTGCGCACTTTACCCACAAGCCGTGATTCCCTCTTGCCTCGGGCCGATCAAACCCTTAAACACTACCAAGGTGAATAGGCAGGGTCTCACTATGTAGCCTTTACAAAGATTTCCTGGGGCTGTAGCCGTTTGTTAGGTTTCCTAAATGCACCGCACTCCTCCCCAAGGGGCGAACCAACCTTGGCAGAGCGAGCCGCATACACCGAGCCCCATTAACGGCACGACAGCGAAGCGAACTACACCCTAGTTCCTCTAATTACTCAGCTAAGGGCGTCCCACTCCACCCTCATGGTTGCACTGTTTTCCCGGGCAGTCATCCAACGAACTAGTCCTTAGGGAGAGGCACTCGAGAAATAGCTCGAGCCCCCTTAAAATGTCACAGTACCATCATCATAATCAAAATGGAAAACAACGTATCATAGTAATCTCATCATGTTCATTGATTAAGGTGAGCACTAGCATAAAGCTAAACCATAATAACCCAACCAGAATAGGTAAACAAGGACAAGATAGACAAAAGCTAGTCAATCCTTAGGTATAAATGTGTAAATGCGGGAAGTGAATTATAAGAATGAGTAGGACATAGATGGGTCAAGGGACACTTGCCTTCACCAACCGACTGTTGCTCAGGGTCTTCACCTGCAACTCCTTTGGACTCCGCCAACTGACCGTTATCTATACGAGTTTCAAACATACATTCCACAAGTTTTAATACAAAGAAACAGTACACCATACAATAGAATACAATAAATAGACAGACGTTTGATGCAGGGCTCGCACCTACAACGAAACGAGGAAGAGAAAGTAATGGTCGAGGCTACAGTTGAGAAGCGATCACGTTACACGATTATGGATTAAAATACTCGTCTAAACAGAACGGTATTAGTTTAGCCATCGCGTTAAGCATAAGGTAATGTCATGTTCCATATTTAATTATTATGAACATATTAAGGTAAGTTAAAAGGATTATCACACGGTGAAACGTGCGACACAGCACTTAAATTGAATTAAGAAATAAACGACTCATCGCGCGACAGAGCGCGCAACGAGACACTGGCAATAATTATAATGAGACATTAAGCGTCGCGTGATGAAATGCACGACGACATACGTCAACCAAACTGAATTTAAAATAGAACGTCGTGCGACTGGACGCGCGATGTCATACATTAAACAATTCTGAAATTAAAATGGATCGTCGTGCGACGAAGCGCGCGACGCAGCACATTAATAGAATCTGAAATTAAACAAATTCGTCGTGCGACGAAGCGCGCGACGCAACACGTTCATTAAACTAAATTTAAAAACTAATTAAACTGAGGTTCGATCGCCGCGCGCGCTGGGGCTGCGCGCGCTGCGCGCGGGGGCACGCGCAGGGGCTATCGGGGCGCGGGGCCACCAGGGCATGCGCGTAGGGTGCGGGGCCACCGGGTGCAGACGCACGGGGCGAGCCGCCAGGCCACGCGGGGGCACGCAGGGGCACGAGGCCGGGCGAGCGGGCGCGGGGCCAGGCGAGCCCGGGCCGCGCGGGGGCACGCGCGAGGGGCTGCCAGGGGCCGCCGCTGGGGGCATGTAGGGAGTGCGCCGGGGGGCGGGCGCGGGGAAGCGCGCAGGGGCACCAGAGGCCGCCGGGGGGCCGCGCAGGGAGCGCGCCGGGGGCGAGCCACGCGGGGCGCAGGGGAGCGCCGCCGTGGGGGCCGCCAGGTGGCCGCGTGGGGAAGCCACCGCGGGGTGCGATGGAGGCCATGAGGTCCACGGAGGCCGCCAGGGGCACGCGTAGGGAGGCCGCGCTGGGGAAGAAGAAGGGGAGGGGGAGGGGAAGAGAGAGGGAGTGGGGAGGGGAGGGGAGCTCACCTCGGGATCCAAATCCGGCAATCACCATCTCCAAAACCTAGGGCACCACAGGGAGAGAGAGAGGGAGAGGTGGGAGAGGAGGTTGCTGCGCGGGAGAATTGAATGAGGGAAAGAGAGACAAGGGGAGGGGGGCACGCGCATGGGGGAGGGGCAGGGGCACCAGGGGTGCGCGGGCGAGGGCGGGCCAGGCTGGGCTGAGCCGCACCGTGGGTCAAAATCCCGTGGCACGCACACCACAGATCGAATCCAATTGCTAACCAAAATCTGGAACGAGACGAGGCGAACACGCAATTAAACACGACATCAGACAAAGAAATATGATTCGGCATGATGCAACACCCATGTCAACTTAGGTTTTTTGTTTACACATGACACGGACACCAGTCGCTATACTGCTTTGAAATTGGGGAGAAGGAGCAAAACGGGAAAAGAAAAGGGAGTAACGCCTGAATTTGGTGAGTAAAAAGAAGAAAAAATTCTACCCCCAAATTCAGGGCGTTACAAACCTATCCCCCTTAAAAGTATCTCGCCCTCAAGATTCAAGGTTGGCTAGCAAAGAGTTCAGGGTATTTGTCCATCAGATCATCTTCACGCTCCCAGGTTGCTTCTTCCTTCCAGAATCAGCTGCTGGATTTCACTGATCTTCTCATCATTCTTTTGTGCTTCTTTAATTTCCCGCTCCAAGGTGGGTTCTAACTCAACTGTCACTCCACGCATATTGTTTAGAAATTCGAGGCTCAACCTGTCAAACTCTTTGGCCAACTCATAAGGCATCGGATGAGCGACCATCATATTGACCTGTCTTTTCCTGCTCAAAGCGTCTGCCACTATGTTCGCTTTGCCTGGATGGTAATGAATCTCCCATTCATAGTCTTTGATCAACTCTAACCATCTTCGTTGCCTCATATTCACTTCGACTGAGTCAATATGTACTTCAGACTCTTGTGGTGTGTGTAAACATCACATTTCTACCCATACAGATAGTGCCTCCATGTCTTCAGTGCATGAACCACTACTGCCAACTCTAGGTCATGGATTGGGTAATTCTTCTCATGAACCTTCAGCTGTTGGACGAGTAAGCCACAACTCTTCCCTCCTGCATCAACACACATCCCAAACCAATGTGACAAGCATCGCAATACACTGAGAAGGGCTTGTGCACATCAGGCAAGACTAAGACAGGCGCTGTAGTAAACTTCTCTTTCAGCGCTTCAAAGGCTTCTTGGCATTTCTGAGTCCACTTGAACTCAACCTTGTTGCCAAGCAAAGTTGTCATTGGTTTCGCAATCTTCAAGAACCCTTTGATGAATCGCCGATAATATCCAGCCATTCCAATGAAACTCTTGATTCCTAAGCATCTGTTGGCGCTTTCCAATTCAGAATGTCTGCCACTTTCTTCGGATCCACAGCCAATCCTTCTTTGTTGATTATGTGACCCAAGAACAGGACTTCATCAATCCAGAACTCGCACTTGATCAACTTTGCATACAGCTGGTGCTCTCGCAATCTCTGCAATACCATCTTCAAATGATTCACATGCTCTTCTTCACTTTGAGAATATATAAGAATGTCATCGATAAATACCACCACAAACTTGTCGAGATAATCCATGAATACACTATTCATCAGATTCATGAAGAAGGCTGGTGCATTCATTAGACCAAAGGACATCACAGTGAACTCATACAACCCATACATGGTAATGAATGTTGTCTTCAAAATGTCTGAGGGTCGAATCCTTAGCTGATGATAACCTGACCTCAAATCTATCTTTGAGAACATGCTGGCTCCTCTCAACTAGTCGAACAGATCTTCTATTCTGGGCAAGGGGTACTTGTTCTTGATCGTGACCTCATTCAGGGCTCGATAATCGATGCACATCCTTCTAGTGCCATCTTTCTTCTCCACGAACAGGACAGGGGTGGCCTAAGGCGAGGTGCTTGGCCTTATATAACCTTTATCTGACATCTCATCGATCTACTTCTTGAGTTCAACTAACTCTGGTCCAGATACTCTGTAAGCTCTCTTAAAGATGGGGGCGGTTCCAGGAAGAAGCTCTATGGCAAACTCAACCTTTCGCTCTGGTGGCATGCCTGGTAAGTCTTCCGGGAACACATCTGGGAACTCGGACGCAACCTTGATAATCTTGAGTGAATCTGGCTCCTTGCTATCAATAGCCATCTGATGACAACTTCCTTTCCTTGGCTCAGGCGAGACTAACTCGGTCACCACTTCCTCTCCTAGTGGAGACATCAACTTGATTGTCCTCTTATCACAACTGATAACTGCCTGATACTTATCTAGCCAGTTCATCCCTAGGATGACATCTATTCCTGAGTACCCATTACTATGAGATTAGCGGGAAACACTATCCCCCTTATTTCCACACTTACGTTCAAGCAAATGCTATCGGCTCGAATTCTACCACCGGCTGAGTCAATTTGGATGGGGTTGACATGGTAGCGATTGGAAGATTATGTGCTTCTACCCATGATGCAGTTATAAAAGAATGTGTAGCTCTAATATCAAATAACACTTCTGCAATATGGGAGTCGACTGGAAACATACCTACTGTCATGCCGGGGGTTTCCTGAACTGCTTCAGCCTCCAAGTGATTCAGTCTCCCATGGTTGTAGCGTGGCTGGGAGCGGTTGCCTGCTCCAGGCTGAGACACATTCTGCTTTGCTAGGGCATTAGGGCCTGACTGCTGCTGGGCTGCCTTCTTCGGACATTGCATCACCCAATGGCATTGTTCTCCACAATGGAAACATGCTCTGCTTCCGCGTTGAACTAGTGCTGCTTGACTATTCTGTTGGGTTGCTAGGGCAGGGAGACAAGGTGCCTGCTGATTCTGCCTCTGGAACCTCCTTCTGACTGATTTGTTCTAGCGATTCTGCTACTGGTGCTGAGGGTACTGCCTTTGGAACTACTGCTGCTGAGGTGGGCGCTGGTTCTGCTTGAACTGCTGAGGTGGATTGCCCAAGAAGCGAGGGCAATTGCTACTTCCTGGCTGAGGTCCACTGATCTTACGCTTGCGATCCTCCATCTTTTTGCGCTTCCTCTCTGTCATAATTGCTCTGTCGATCAGGTGCTGAAATGTGGGGAAGGTATGATTCATCAGCTGATACTGCAGAGGGTCAACTAAGTCTCTCGGGAAGCGATACTACCTCTTGGCATCTGTGTTGACTTCCTCAAGAGCATAGCAGAATAGCTGCAGGAACTTGTCTCAGTACTCACTGACAGACATAGGCCCTTGCTTGAGTGCCAGGAACTCCTCCTTCTTCACTGTCATCGGCCCTGCTAGAACGTGGTCTGACGGAAGCTATCTCTGAATTCTTCCCAGGTGATGGTGTCGGGGTTGGCATGGGTGGCGAGGTAAGACTCCCACCAAGACTGGGCTGCTCCTCTCAACAGACGGGGACCATACAGAACTATCTCCCTATCATCACACTAAGCGGTGTGCAATTCCCGCTCCACAGTGCGCAGCCAATCTTCAGCATCCATGGGGTCAGAAGAATGAGCGAACACTGGGGGATGACCTCTTATGAATTCAGCACGCTTGTCTTTGGGCATCTGAGGCTGAGGTGGTGGATGCTGCTGCTGCTGAATGGCGGCCAGAGTCTGACCAATGGCTTGAACTGCCTGAGTCTGCATCAAGAACATCTGCTCGATGGTCATCAGGGGTGGTGGTGGCAGTTGCTGTTGCTGGGGTGCCTCATCCTGCGGGGCTGCATGCTCCTGCTGAGCACCCCCCAACTCAAGTTTGAGCGATGATTCAAAGGAATCATCCCGTCGACCAGATTTTGGGTGACATTAGCAAGGGAGTAACCACTCGCTCTAGATTAGCTAATTTTTGTGAGAATTACTCTTTTGTCTCTTCTATTGAGCCTTTCAGGGTAGAAGCGGCCTTGCTAGCTCCGGACTAGGTGTTGGCCATGCAGGAAGAGCTCAACAACTTCAAGCGAAATGAAGTTTGTACACTGGTGCCGTCCCAAGCAAAATGTTGTGGGAACCAAGTGGGTGTTCCGCAACAAACAGGATGAGCAGGGGTGGTGACAAGGAACAAGGCTCGACTTGTGGCAAAAGGTTATGCCCAAGTCACAGGTTTGGACTTTGAGGAGACTTTCGCTCCTATGGATAGGCTTGAGTCGATTCGTATTTTGTTAGCGTATGCCTCTCACCATTCTTTCAGGTTGTTCTAAATGGACGTGAAGAGCGCTTTCCTCAACGGGCCAATCAAGGAGGAGGTGTACGTGGAGCAACCCCCTGGCTTTGAGGATGAACGGTAACCCGACCACGTGTGTAAGCTCTCTAAGGCGCTCTATGGACTTAAGCAAGCCCCAAGAGCATGGTATGAATGCCTTAGAGACTTTTTAATTGCTAATGCCTTCAAGGTTTGGAAAGCCGATCCAACTCTTTTCACTAAGACTTGTGACGGTGATCTATTTGTGTGCCAAATTTATGTCGATGACATAATATTTGGTTCTACTGACCAAAAGTCTTGTGAAGAGTTTAGCAGGGTGATGACACAGAAATTCGAGATGTCGATGATGGGCGAGTTGAACTTTGAACTACTTCCTTGGGTTCCAAGTGAAGCAACTCAAGGACAGCACCTTCATCTCTCAAACGAAGTATACGCAAGACTTGCTCAAGCGGTTTGGGATGAAGGACGCCAAGCCCGCAAAGACTCCAATGGGAACCGATGGACATGTCGACCTCAACAAAGGAGGTAAGTCCGTTGATCAAAAGGCATACCGGTCTATGATAGGGTCTTTACTTTATTTATGTGCTAGTAGACCGGATATTATGCTTAGCGTATGCATGTGTGCTAGATTTCAATCCGACCCAAGGGAGTGTCACCTTGTGGCCGTTAAGCGAATTCTTAGATATTTAGTTGCTACGCCTTGCTTCGGGATCTGGTATCCAAAGGGGTCTACCTTTGACTTAATTGGATATTCAGATTCCGACTATGCTGGATGTAAGGTCGATAGGAAGAGTACATCAGGGACGTGCCAATTTCTAGGAAGGTCCCTGGTGTCGTGGAGTTCTAAGAAACAAACTTCCGTTGTTGCCCCACCGCTGAGGCCGAGTACGTTGCCGCAGGACAGTGTTGCGCGCAACTACTTTGGATGAGGCAAACCCTCTAGGACTTTGGCTACAATCTGAGCAAAGTCCCACTCCTATGTGACAATGAGAGTGCAATCTGCATGGCGGACAATCCTGTTGAACACAGCCGCACAAAGCACATAGACATCCGGCATCACTTTTTGAGAGACCACCAGCAAAAGGGAGATATCGAAGTGTTCTATGTTAGCACTGAGAACCAGCTAGCTGATATCTTTACCAAGCCTTTAGATGAGAAGACCTTTTGCAGGCTGCGTAGTGAGCTAAATGTCTTAGATTCGCGTAACTTGGATTGATATAGAGCATACATGTGTTTTATGCCTTTGATCATGTTCCATTATGCATTGTATTGCTTATTTATGGTGCTCAAGTTGTGCAAGGGATCCCTGGACCTCACAAGTCCATGTGTGAATGGTGCACAAAATTAGGGGGAGAAATGCTACAACCTGACCCTTTGAGACTAACCGTGTGCTTGAGTTCTCTTAATTTAGTCTCAAAGATGATTGAAAGGGAACTGGTGAACTTGGACCATGCAAGACTTCCACTGCACTCCGATGAGAGGGTAATTTACTCCAAGTTCATCTCCGTGCTCTTATTGCCTTTTTACTCTTAATTGAAGATTTTGGTGAGGCAATGGGGTTTAAGGGCCAATAATGATCCCGTTTTGGTGCTTAATGCCAAAGGGGGAGAAATTAAGGCCAAATAAGAAATGGATCAGCTACCACTTGAGAATTTTGAAAATAGTAGAGTTAGAGCTTTTGTTTTGTCAAAATACTCTATTGTCTTTATTGTCAAAAGTTGGTCTCTTGTGGGGAGAATGTTTAATTATGGGAAGAAAGGGAGTTTTTGAATCTTTGATCAATTTCTCTTGGAATACCTCTCTCTATACCTCAACAAGTGAATTTGACTTAGAGATAGGAAATTGAGTTTGATTTGCAAAAACAAACCAAGTGGTGGCAAAGAACGATCGGATATGTCAAATTTGAATCAAAAACAAAATTTTGTTCTCATTTGCATTGATGTTGCACTTCTTTAGTTGCTTTTTGTTGTGTTGGCATAAATCACCAAAAAGGGGGAGATTGAAAGGGAAATGTGCCCTTGGGCCATTTCTATAAGATTTTGGTGATTAAGTGCTCCACACAAATGCTTTGAGTAATATTTGTGCCAAAGACAAAAGAAGTGCAAATCAAGATTAAAGGTATGTTTCTAGACTTAGTACATTGTTTTGAAGACTAATGTATTGTGTCTAAGTGCTAGAAATAGGAGAAATCACTTTGGAGATAAGTTGGTTGTGGTCAGCCAAAAGGCTGCTCGGTCTGGGTGCACCGGACTGTCCGGTGGTGCACCGGACAGTGTTCGGTGTGACAGGACCAGTCCCGATGAACTGCCTACTCTCGGTCTTGACGGCGGCGTACGACTATAAATCACCGGACTGTCCGGTGGTGCACCGGACTGTCCGGTGAGTAGTCTGCAGCGAAGTCGCCGCTCTCGGGAAACAGTCAACAGCGTACGGCTAAAATTCACCGGACTGTCTGGTGGTGCACCGAAACTGTCCGTGAGCCAACGGTCGACTGCGCTAACGGTCGGCCGCGCAATCCACGCGTGACGCGTGGCCGAGCCAACAGTCGGATGGGGGCACCGGACTGTCGGCCGTGCAATCCACTGATCTTACGCTTGCGATCCTCCATTTCTTTGTGCTTCCTCTCTGTCATAATTGATCTGTCGATCAGGTGCTGAAATGTGGGGAAGGTATGATTATCAGCTGATACTATAGAGGGTCAACTAAGCCTCTCAGGAAACGATACTACCTCTTGGCATCTGTGTTGACTTCCTCAGGAGCATAGCGGGACAGCTGCAGGAACTTGTCTCAGTACTCACTGACAGACATAGGCCCTTGCTTGAGTGCCAGGAACTCCTCCTTCTTCACTATCATCGGCCCTGCTGGAACGTGGTACTGACGGAAGCTATCTCTGAATTCTTCCTAGGTGATGGTGTCGGGGTTGGCACGGGTGGCGAGGTAAGACTCCCACCAAGACTGGGCTGCTCCTCTCAACAGACGAGGACCATATAGAACTTTCTCCCTATCGTCACACTGAGCAGTGTGCAACTCCCACTCCATAGTGCGCAGCCAATCTTCAGCATATGGGGTCAGAAGAATGACGAACACTAGGGGATGACCTCTCATGAATTCAGCACGCTTGTCTCTGGGCATCTGAGGTGAGGTGGTGGCTGCTGTGCTGCTGAATGGCGGCCAGAGTCTGACCAATGGCTTGAACTGCCTGAGTCTGCATCAAGAACATCTGCTCGATGGTCATCAGGGGCGGTGGTGGCAGTTGCTGTTGCTGGGGTGCCTCATCCTGCGGGGCTGCATGCTCCTGCTGAGCACGCCTTCCTCCTCTGCGCCTGTTTTCTAACATCTGCAGAATGCAACCACACATCAGAACTGATCTTGCAACTTGCAGCATAAGAAAAGAGTATAGAATTCTTCCACAACACTGAACAGATGAACATCTTCACTGACTTCCAACACAGACCAACACAGCTTCTCAGATAAAAAAGGAAAGTGGGAAAAGGGCCTCCCAACTGATAACTAATTTTATTAACATTTAACAGGTAAACCAAGGTGTAGGGGATGCCCACACTTTGGTGACAGTCATTACAAAGATCCAAATCCAGCATAGTTCATCATGACAAGCATAAAAGCACAGGATAAGCAAACTACCCTGTCTAACTAAGACTAACTAAGAGTAAGACTAATGCTAAAACTATAGCTTCTATATTTATATTTGCATTAATTACAAGATCTGACGCTAACGAGTTATGGTTCTAAATTTATCTTGGTCCTGCTGTCGGGATTGCCATAAGTCTGGTGTCCACGCTGAGGTGAGCGGTATGGGTGCTGAGTCCCGACGGGAGCGGGGGAGCCATCCTCCAGGTGACGATGCTCCGCGCGCTCAGCCCGCAGATGGGCGATCTCAGCATGAGCCCTACTCAGCTCGTCTAATGCATGGTCCAGCTCCGTGTTTAGCACAACGGCTAAGTTGACTGTGCTGCTCAACCTAGGATTGTCCTGATCGACAGGTGAGGCAACCGCGCCTCCTGTGCTGCCAGATGGACGGTGGGGGTAATACTTCAGGTTAAGACCATCAGCTACCTGAAAGGGAAATGTGCCCTTGGGCCATTTCTATAAGATTTTGGTGATTAAGTGCTTCACACAAATGCTTTGAGTAATATTTGTGCCAAAGACTCAAGAAGTGCAAATCAAGATTAAAGGTATGTTTCTAGACTTAGTACATTGTTTTGAAGACTAATGAATTGTGTCTAAGTGCTAGAAATAGGAGAAATCACTTTGGAGATAAGTTGGCTGTGGTCAGCCAAAAGGCTGCTCGGTCTGGGTGCACCGGACAGTGTCCGGTGGTGCACCGTACAGTGTCCGGTGCCAGGACCAGTCCCGATGAACTGCCTACTCTCGGTCTCGACGGTGGCGTACGGCTATAAATCACTGGACTGTCCAGTGGTGCACCGGACTGTCGATGAGTCGTCTGCGGTGAAGTCGCCGCTCTCGGGAAACAGTCAACTGCATACGGCTAAAATTCACCGGACTGTCCGGTGGTGCACCGGACTATCCGGTGAGCCAACGGTCGACTGCGACAACGGTCGTCCGCGCAATCGCGCGTGACGCGTGGCCGAGCCAACGGTCGGATGGGGGCACCGGACTGTCCGGTGTGCACCGGACAGTGAACAGGGGATGTCCAGTGGTGCACCGGACTATCCGGTGCGCCACCCGACAGAAGGCAAGAATTGCCTTCCTGGATTGCTTCCAACGGCTCATAGCTGCCTTGCCTATAAAAGGGACCCCTAGGCGCATGGAGGAAAATACCAAGCATTCTTTGATCATCCCTAAGCACCAAGACTTCATTCTAGCGCATTTGATTCGTTGTGAAAGCAATTTGAGCTCCTTATGAGTCGAGAACTCCGTGTGTGAACTTTGAGCTCAAGTTGTTGGCTAGTGTGCGTGTTTGTGCTCTTGCTTTGAGTCTTGTGTGTGTTGCTTTTCCCACCCTTACTTACATGCTTCTTTGTGATCATCAAATTGTAAGGGCGAGAGGCTCCAAAGTTGTGGATTCCTCGCGAACGGGATATAGTGAAACAAAGAGAAACACCGTGGTATTCAAGTGGGTCTTTGGACCGCTTGAAAGGG